>JAJHUR010000611.1:6732-22494 GCA_027495735.1 Lutjanus campechanus
TGCACGCATACACACACACACACACACACACACACACACACACACACACACACACACACACATCGTGTTCACTCATAGGCCACGGTAGGGGAGAGCTCTTACAGGCCTATTAACGTGGAAGAGAGTCCTCACACACATATGCACACACACTTCAATCCGGGCTCGTCAACAGGAGCTCATACGGAGGTAACAAGCACACGTTGAATAGGGGCTATCCTGCCACGTGTTCGTCCATACTTGTGTGGGTGTGCTGGCTGTATTATATAGTCATGTAGGGCCTTTGACTCATGCTGTTGGTGCTACAGTGAGGCTAGCCGCTTGTCACGCAACAGTACACCACCATTTTACTAGGCATATTAACGTTTATTAACATGTTTATATCTATACAGAAATGCAAAGCAAAACGTCGTATAAAATATTTTAACTTTTATCTCACTTTTTTGAGTGGTAACAAGACGAGAAGACATGCGTCTGGCCTTTTGATTGATTGTAATTTAGAGTAATCCTGGTTTGATCATTGATCGACTATGAAGACTTTACTATCTTCAAACCAAAAAAATGACTTAAGACAGAATCCTCTCAAATTGGGGGGTCTTCTGTGCAACTATTATTGGGGTCCTGGACATGAAAAAGTTTGGGAACCCCTGCTCTAAAGTGCATCATTTCAAATAAGTTTAAATGCACAAGCAGATTTGCTCATTGCACAGCAACATGGACACATGTCCAAAGATCAAACTTAAGACCCTATGTTCATAGAGTCTTTGTGCATCCAGTAGCAACAACAAGGGGAGAAACTGTGACTCTGAGTTAATCAGAATTCCCCCGATCATAAATCTGAAGTCCTCAAAAGTCTTTTCTGCTTTCAAGCCCTCCACCAGAGTCTCTTCTGGGAGTAAACTGAGCATAATGTTAACACAACACCTTGGGGGAAAAAAAAAACTTTTGAGTATAAAATGGATTATTTAATGAATCGCCAACTATTTTGATAATCAATTAAACAAGTTGAGCTATTTTTAAGAAACAAAAGCTAAAATTCTCTGAATCCAGCATCTTTAATGTGAATATTTTCTGGTTTCTTTACTCCTCTATGGCTGGAATCTGAATATCTTCGGGTTGTGGACAAAACGAGACATTTGAGGACGTCATCTGGGGATTTGATAAACTCTGATTGACATTTTTCACCATTTTATGAACCAAACGGCAAATCGATTAGTCGGGAAAATAAAAGACTGACTCGCCAACAAATATAATTGTTAGTCGCAGCCCTATTTTGGATGATGTGTTACAAATCAGAGTTGAAGCAAGTTGAGAAATACAAACTTCTACACTTTAGAGAATTAGTGCTTAAGTTGGATCTTTTTCTTTCTCATAATTTTCATGTAAGACACTATGATTTCAAATTTGTGCATCTCTCACTAACCTGTGTTTGTTTTCTAGCTGGCTCGTCGAGGATTTGCCATGATGTTGATCAGTCGCTCCCAGGAAAAGCTGGATGACGTGGCCAGGTCACTTGGTAAGTGTGTTTAGAAGTGTGTGTGTGTGTCCCCACAACATCATGGAAAGCTGTTTGGGGTTGAGCACACAGCGAGTGGGCTGATGAGGATGTGTGTATGACGTGCAACCTCCCACCCCATCGGCTACAGGGTTTCCCGGGCCTCGATAACGGGGCATGTCCTCAACATAAGGATTCAGAATGAAGCGAAAAGGGAATAAAATGATAAATGATCTATTTTGGGGGTGAAATATAAGTTCATTTTAGATGTCTGGCTCTGTGAAAAGTGTTGCAACATAGGTGCAGAACCTCCCTTTTAAAAAATGCAATGAAGTTCTCATTTTGTGAGCAGTTTCACTATTCAGATTTACTCTCTAAATCCCTTTTTTTCACGTTCTTTTGCATCCCATTAAGTCATGCCTTTATTCTGTTTGAGCGCTGGTGAATTGGACACATGCAGCCAACAAAGCAGGCTGTGTTTTTACATCCATACTGTCAGCATGAAGACAGCCAGATTAAATATCTGTCCTGATCAGAGAAACTTGTGGCCCAACCTGTTCCTGGTCTATTTTTTTTTTTTACAAATATCTCATTCAAGCCTGCACAGACAGAAACAACAAATGGGGGAAAAAAATGACCATCCGTATGAAAAGAGAAACTTTTTTTCCCTCCTCCTCTTCTTTTCTGGCCTGGCTCCAGATTTTAACAGAGGCTGAATGGTGAGTGCCCCCCTCCAACCCCCCGCCACCCCACCCCGTTCAAATAGTGCCCTCTCCCTGACTCGCTCTCTTTCCATCTGTCTCTGACGTCTCCCACAGCGCAATTTCCCCTGTCGTGCTTCAAGTCCACAGAGGGGGCTGATGGGTAGTCACGAGCGGGGTGCGGCGTGCCAAACTCTGGCACTCCTCCCTCACGATTAGTCTGACAAAACCGCCCTCCTTGGCGTGTAACCGGGCAACACACCCAGTCCCACCTATAATTTCATTGTCGTAAAATGCTTCTCTTTTCTCTCATGCAAGCATCTCATCTGATTCTTGATCGCACCTTCCTGGTAACCCCAAATTATTCCTCCAATTTGGCAACCTAAGTCTTAATATTCCTGCTTCTTTACCACCATGTCCTAAGCCGCTTTTCTTATCATTTTCTTTGTGGAGTGTTTTTGATGACAAAAATAATCTGGGCTAGATATAGATTTCAGAGAGGCTCAAACTCCAATTTTTTCCCCCTCTCAGATTCCCCCTTTTTAATATTGTCTAAACTCTGTGTGTACACTGACACACTACTGGTCTTTACTGAGGCACATCCCAGGAATTTTCCTCTTATAACTCCCTCCGCCACCTATCAGCTAAACAAGTCTTTGGACAATAAATTCTAATTGCAGCAGGCGCGTCAAACATGACGAGGGAGTGGAAGGAGGGACAGGGGGGAGAAGATTGCTTGGCTGGTTTGTTGGTATGCAGTGCCCTCTTCAGTTCAAGTCTGACACTGACTGGTTTCATGACCCATTCATTTGAAAATATCCAGGGTTTGGAAACCAGGGATTGTTCTCCTGTTGGGTCATGTAATGCCAGAGGTGGCAAAAGTATACATGCTCTTTACTCGAGTACAAGTAGATACTTGTAGATAGAAGTGCCAATTAAACTTCTTTACTCGAGTAAAAATGAAGAAGTACAGGCTCTGAAATTTACTCGGAGTATAAAAGTAAAAAGTAACCGTCTGATGGACATTTCCACCGGCTGTTTCTGTGCAAAGCTAACTGACCCTCATCTCTACGGTCAAGTCTCCCTCTCTTGTCCGTCTTGTCTTGTTCGGACTCTTCCATCACTCTCATCTCGTTACGTCTCTTGTGCTGGATATGCATTGATGGATGCAGCAAGGTCTTTTCTATGTGTTGTTGTCCCATCCACGTAGGTTGGAATCAGTCTTGATGTTGGGGAAGGTAGTGCACAGTGATGCAAAATAAAATCAATCAGTAATTCCCCTCACAGTGCATTAAAACTAAATTAGTGAGCCAGATTTGGAAATGTAGGGAGTAGAAAGTCAAAATAAATATTCAAGTAAAGTACAGAACCCTTAAAACTCTACTTAAGTTTGCACGCATGGTGTGAGTGTGTGTGGTGCAAAAGACATGAATAAACATGAATCATCCTGAGCTTTGTTCTTGTTGACACAATTGTACGACATGCTTGTAGCCTTTATAATTAACAGACATTGTTTATTCCTTCACAGAGGCGCAGTTTAAAGTGGAAACCAGGACCATTGCGGTTGACTTTGGCAAGACTGACATCTACCCCAAGATCGAGGCGGGGCTGGCTGGTCTAGAGATCGGCGTTCTTGGTAAGAGCTTGGTTGCACATTCATCCTTCTATTCTGCACAGTAGAGCTGCAATGGTCAGTTAATTAATCAGATAAAAGAATAAATCGGTTGTTTTACATTTTTGTTTGAAAAATTACCTTCTTGAATGTGAGGATTTGCTGCCTTTCTTGGTCATTTATGATAGTAAATGAGGAGTCTTTGGGTTTTGGACTGTTGCTTGGACAAAAGAAGCCATTTAAAAATGTCACTTTGTGCTCTGGAAATAATTATCAGGTTTTTTTTGTCATTTTGCAGACTAAATGTTTAATCATGAAAATAGCGGGCACATTAATCAACACTGAAAATAATCATTAGTTGCAGCCCTACTGTCCAGTGATGACTTACAGGCAGCATTTGCAGGCTGACATGTTTGGAAAACGATGTTTTTGTCTTCAGCGCAGTTAACGTACTGCGAGAACCTGTTTTGTTGGAGACATGCATGCTGAAGGGCAAAGTGACGAGACAGACTATACATCACTTAACAATAAACATTTGACATTCACGTGCCATGTGTACTCACGCAGCATGACATACATTGCTTGCAGCAGGAGGTGAAATGCTTATGGAGTCATTCGTATTAAATATTAGACATAATTTATGGTTTTGAAGGGTGATGTGCCATACAACAACTTGCTCAGGCAGTTTGGCAGTTTTTTTCCCCACCTCTTGTCTGGATTTCACCATATAAACTTGATCATTTACTGTCTCATAAAGAATTGCTACCATGTAGAACCTTTCATGAAATATAATTTGAACAAAAGACAAAGATCTTTGTGTGCATAGTTGGCGTGCAGGAACTTGAGCCTTAGAAACGGGCACGTGTAATGCTGCTCCAGAGCAGGACAGAGTTTGATTGTTATGTAAACTTTGCAAAACTGAGAATGAAGTTAGTCTTGTTTTGCTGTCCTGTGTACAAGGACATAAGGGACATACCTTATGTTAAAATGTCCCCCTTTAAGCTGTCTTTTGGCAAGTTGATGAGGGGAAAAACCTGAGTGTTTTTTTTGTAAAGCAGTATTGGATGCTGATGTATCAGAGTAGTTTTGAGTAAAAGTACAAGTGCATGAAGACATCAGACACCAGTACTGGTATCGGTGGATCCCTGTCTGGGAAGAGAAGCTTTTATTGCAGCAGACTTTGTTTGCCAAGCTGCAAGAAGGCACAATACTGTTTTAGACTGAGCAGTAAAATGACCTGTAATTATGTGATGAAATGTTTGAACACTGCAACTGTTCTTTTATTGTCTTGTAAACTCATGAGAGCTGGGAACTTTGTGTTCAGGACACGAAAATATAGTTGTAAAATCAATCAGTCATACACTGTATATACCAGCCAAACCACGTGTCATATAAATCATTCACACATGTTGTGGAATTGACGTGTTGTTATCTTGTTGTTCTCTCTGAACTGTAGAGTGAGTTGATCCTTTTTAAACTTAATTTAGATACTTCGGTTGACTTCTTTGTAGTTTCACTGTCTGGCAAAGTGTGCACATTGTTGACTGGGACCTTGTTTAAGGTCTGGTTGTATCATCTTGATATTGTAGTGACAACAAAGTACAAAATACTCTGTTGTGCATGACGACTGAGTCCTTTCTAAAGTCCATCTTAAGTTCTAGAGCTTAGAGAGTTCTCATAAAATGCTTTTCTGACCCTGACATCACAACTCGTGGTCGGCACACATGTTTCAAGTTGCACTAAAATTTCAAGAACACAAGAAGCGTTCTCATTGTACTTTGTAGTTGAACGTTTAAGGAACTCTTTGTCCTTTTTTAAAAAAAATACCAATTGTGCTCTACTGGTTGTAAGGTGTGGCTGTGTCTAGTGTGGAGTGAATGCCTGCTTTGTTTGCTTTTGCCTCCACCTAGTGGTAGAAATTTAAGGTAGTTTATTTTCTCCAGGAGGTTATTTTGTATGAAAACAGTTGAATAATTGCCCCTTTACCCCCTTTTGTCTTCAACAGTCAACAACGTTGGTGTGTCCTACCCCTATCCTGAGTACTACCTCCACATTCCTGATCTGGATAACGTGAGTTTTCTTATTTAATTTTTATTTGCAGAGGGAAATCCTCAACTCAGTCTTAATACAATCGAGTGCACTAAGTCATTTTGCATATTTCTCATATTCTCACATGCCCCATGATTTAGTAATGCTTATTCTTCATCCATCTAATGTACAAATCACCTGTTTCCCTTTATATCCTTGGTGATAATTCTGCTCTAAACATGTAATATTGTATGTGAGTGTTTAGTTGACTGGTGCTTTCTGTGTTTCAGTTCATCACAAATATGATCAATGTCAACATGACCTCGGTGTGCCAGGTAAGTTTGTCTCTGTCTTGTCACTTTGGCTCAGCCCAGTGATTGCAAACCACATATTTATGTCTCTCCTTAATTGTTTGTTTAAAGTTGATCCGTGGACATCACTTTCCTCTTCACTTTTCGCCCCCCCTTTTGTTCTTTTTTCCTCGTCTTCTTTTTCTTTCTCCTCTTTCTGCTGTTTCTACCATGGTACCTGCAGTGTCTCAGTTGTTCCCAAAGCAACGGTGGACTACACCAACGCTGTCTGTACTCGCCACCCACGCAACTCTCTCCCTCTCCGTGTCGGTCTCTGCCTGTCTCTCCCTCTCCCTCATACTTTTACTCCTTTTTTTTTCAAATAAAACTCTTTCCATTCGTTCCTCAGTTTCTTCTTTCTGTGAGTTTTGTCGTTTTTTTGTGTGATGGCTGATGTTAACCGAGCTTGTGTTGTTGTTGTTTTTCTTGTAGATGACCCGTCTGGTGCTGCCCAGAATGGCTGAGAGGTGAGTTAAATGATAGGCTTCCATGTTTTGCGACATGACTGCAGTCAAACATCAGTGTTGTGAAGGAGGGATTGTGGCACAGAGCTGCACAAGGAATCTCAAAATGAAACTAAATCCCCTTTTGTTTTCCGAGAGCAGTTATTCGGAGGTTACACTTTCATAAAGGTGACTCTTTTATCGGGAAGGGGGGACAAGAAATCCTCACCAAGCCCTTTCCATCACTGCATCTCTTTTCCTCTCCTCCTTTGTTCGCAATGCTGACAAGCTTTCAATTCACACAAAGTGCTCTTCCCACCAGATTGGCTGCTCTGTTCCCATGTGACTCCCGCTGGCCAATAGCAGCGCAGGCACATTTGGTGCCGTGTGAGGCTGGAGCGTCGCTCCACTACATCACTGCAGCAACAGGCTGCCATGGCAACACACACGGCCACTACCACACTGTTTTAGTCTGTGTGTGTGTGCGTGTGTGGAAGATCACTTTGTGTGTATTTGTCAGTGTGCTGAATGTGTATAGACAGAGGGTTCCCACTGGCCTGGAAAATCATTGAAAGTTTGTGGATTTGAAGAAAAAATAAGGACTTAAAAACAGAAAATAAATTCAGTGATCAGTGCTTCAGATCTTGAGGAAAGCCCTGTGATGTAGATCGTGTTGTTATGGCAGCACCGTTGAAATTGAGGATTTCCGCAGGCTTTCTTGATTCCAAATGAACAACTAAGCTTTTTTGACTTGTAATTTTAACCAGTGTCACGTCATCAAAACATGTTAGGTTTCAGTTATTGACCTCCGGAATGTGACTGTTGCTGAATGATTTTGAAAAAATATATAATTGCTATTATTTTGACTGATATTGAAACATGATTAGTGATACTGGGGGACTACGGGCAAGAATCTCTTGGCTCCATTTGATTCCGATTTAGAAGGTTATGATGTGATTTAAAAAATGATTATTGATGCATCAAAATTTTAAGCTTTTAAGCCAGGGTGTGCCGATCGGAGTGTATCCATCTGTAGCTGGTAACGCTCGACGATCCTCACCAAAACTCAAGAAGTAACCAAGTTTAGAACATAAACACGATGCACATGTTTTAATATCCAGGTGGAACACCCATTAGGAACATATGGCCTGTCTTACAAAATTGTTAGGTGATCATGTCAAGAATGGCGTTTTAAATTTCTGATTATTGATTTTACTGCATCAATAATGATTCATATTTCAAGAGAGAACCTCTATGCATGTTTTCTGTAGCCTGTAGAATATGATGTGTAGGTCAGGACATCTCTGCAGCATGACAATATTTAATTTAAGAGGGTATTTTGGCGTTAACAAATATTGCACCTCCTGCGATTTTGAAAATTGCAATTGGCCATTTGCGATTCATTGTTCAGCCCCATTTTGGAGCCCCAAATGTCCCCTTTGCATCAAAGACAACAAAGTTCTTGCTCTTAATCTACTTTGTTGTCTTTTTTCTTAGGTCCAAAGGTGTCATCCTCAACATCTCCTCTGCCAGCGGCATGTACCCCGTCCCTCTGCTTACAGTCTACTCTTCCACAAAGGTATGTGTGACTTCTGTCCCTTGGTTTCATAATATTTGTCAGTATCTGCTTGTTTCATCAAGCCAATATCAGAGCAACATTTTTTTACGAACTGATGTGTTAAAATTGACCGTCTTTCATCCGTCTCTGTTTGCAGGCCTTTGTGGATTTCTTCTCTCGTGGCCTTCAGGAGGAGTACAGGCGCCAGGGCATCATCATTCAGGTGAGTTTGGGGTTTGTCTGATGGGATTAATCCCTCTCCTCCACCCTGCATGGGATTTGTTTTGCACCAAGGATGTGTTTTCAGCTGTGAGGACACTTTTGATCCAGACAGATGCCTAGAAAAGGGAACTGTGGAACATTGTTTCCCTGCTCATAACTTTGAGAAACAGTAGAGTAAAACAGCCCACTGTAGGTCCAGTCGTCTAGATTGTGGTGTCATTTTGTTTACTTTAAATCTGTCAAGTTATCCTCATCAACGTTGAAGGTATTATACACTGTAATTTCTTAAAGACGGCGTACAGCAGCCTTCATGTGAGTGGACTCAATCCGCAGAATCATTCGACAATGAAGTCAGGGGTCGATTCAGTCGGCCAAACTTGGATCGTGGCTTTAAATTCCAAATGTTTAAATAAAATTTAGGTGTGTGGAGGAATAGTACAACAATAAACTTGTTTGTCTAGTTTTATAGAAAGCTTTGCTATAGACTTTGTGACAAAGGAGAAATCCCTCACATATTTAACTCAAAAGAAGTTAGAAAACTTGTTTCTTTCTGCTGATCCTGCCCTAAAGGACAATGGAATTAATGTAACTTCATGAACGATGCCTCTGATATGCATTTTATCAGCAGAGGTATTTTTGAAAATATGTTGTTCCTCACAAAGCTCGCCTGTTCTGTTTTTAGCACCCTCTGTAGTAGTCACTCATGTGCCACCTTGTGGCTGCAACGCATACAGCAGTTTCACCTCAGCAAACCCTGGGTGTGTTTTCACCTGATAACCCTCAGTCATCAGACCGGTTTACTGCAGAGATCTGATGTATTTTTAGTTTAAATGCATCGCACAGAGCCATCGGTCAGACTCACAGGAGGACCGGTGATTTGGATCTGGAGTTCAGCTGTGGAAGTTTGTCATTTTAAAGCTGCAGTAGGTGGTTTTGGAGAAAGGTAGCTGAGTCTTCCCAGGTTGTCAAATACTGATGTTTTGGGAATTAGACAAGACTGACAAGATTGGGCCAGAGTTGTTGTTTTAAGTGTTCCTGTTTTTTTTGTTTTTTTTAAGTCATCTGACATTGTTTCCCCCTTTGTCTTCCTCCAGAGTGTGCTGCCCTTCTTCGTGGCCACTAAAATGACTCGTATCAGGAAGCCCACCCTGGACAAGCCCACCCCAGAGCGCTACGTGGCCGCTGAGCTCAACACTGTGGGTCTGCAGAGCCAGACCAACGGCTACTTCCCCCACGCTGTCATGGTAAGACGTGGAAACCTCAAAATACTGAACCTATCCATGAATATATCCAGTAAACATCAATGTTGCTTTTAGTAACCGAATGTCAGACTTAACACTGAACTATCTGACTCAGTGGTTGATTTTAATGGCCTCTGAGGACTTTAATTGAAATGTATATTCAGTTGCAACACATCCACTTTACATCCATAATTGATCTTTTCAATCAAATCATTTATTGTTTATGGAATTGTAATGTTACCATGCCAGGGAAGAGAAAAATGGATCAGTATCACTTTATATGGTGAAAAGTTGATATAACAAGATGTTTTTCACATTATAACAAGAGATTTCAAGGTTTTTATGACATACAAGCTTGGCAAGTTATTTTTTTTTTTTTCTTGTTATAATAATATACTACTACACCCTGAACTTATAAGTTCATAAGTGACATGAGCTATAGGATGAAATGTTAACAAGATTAAATGACCTCAAACAGGGCTTCAATGTAAAGGTTCTACTCAATATTTCTTTGAGGTTTTATTTCAGTTCAAAACAAAATGTGAACATCTGTTGGAAAAGTCAGATGGCATAAAATTTAGGATACATGGATACTAAAATGCACGGTTCAATATGAAACAGAGAGCAAAACTTAAATTGCAAAACCATTAAGCATCAATAATCTCAACAATCACCGCTTATAATTCTAATTTGTGAGGTGCTTGTTAACATTTATAAGCAGCATCACGTCAGCAGAGGTGATTAACACGTTACAGCATGAAACATTTCACATTTTAACAAGATAAATAGTATATTGTTATAACAAGAGATGTTTAAGTGATAAGTTTGTATGTTACTTGAACGTCTTGTTATAACATGACAAAACAGTAAACTTTTCATGTTATAAGATGATACTGATCTGTTTTTCTTTTTCTCATGTGGCAGTAATACGCTTCTACAATTTTTGCATCCTCAGTTAAAGGTCAAAGCCTGAACACTGCCGTTTAAATTGATCGTAAATTCATGCTTTTGTTATGTTTCTTTCCTCACAGGGTTGGGTGACCACCAAACTGGTGCCAAGCAGCATCGTCATCTTCCTGGGAGCCAGAATGAACCGCCTGCAACGCACCGGGTACCTGCAGAGGAGGAAGCTGCGCGAGCAGAGGAACGGAGCCAGTTTCAAGAGCGAATAAGAAGACTGCCTACGGACCTCAGGCAGTGGTCCTGTTCTGACCCGGTGCAGCGTTCAACGATGAGAGATGTGTTTGTATCTGAGTGATTGATCCTGTGGGGTTGCCCGAGTTTTCACCTCTGTGCCTTTAGTAAATGTGCACATAAAGAAATGTGTATGGCTGCGTTTAAAACGGCAACCGCTGCTCTGATTTGATTAGTTTGTAGAGTAACAGCCAAAGAAGTGAAATGATGATAAAATGCTGCTCTTGGTAAAAGACATTAAAATGTTTTGTCACTGACACCAATGGTGGAAATAATACAACCAAAAAAAAAAGAGTGATTTGTTAACCCTGCTGTTGTAAGCAGTGGAAAATGGTGGTGGGCATCTTTTTTTATATATATATTTGTATAATTATTTATTTTATATTTGTATGAACACATGAGCCAAACTCACACCTTTAAATAGCTTCCAACCTGTTTACAAATCACTGAGCCATTTAAAGATGGTAATTATTGCTTCCTATCAGGTCAGTTAACCTGCATTATTATGTCTAATGCATTGGCTCTCATTTTTTCTATAATGTTGCATGTTTATAGTATATTTAAAATGATACTTTGTGGTGGGTTGTTGTTGCACAAATGTATCACTTGTTCTAAACCAAAGTTTTATCACTGTTGCATTAAACAAAAGTGCCTTTCTACTGACATTAATGCTGGAAATGGTCAGATTCAATGAGCGGGTATTTACTGGTTTAAAATGTATGAAAGGATGTAATTCAGTCGGTGCTATTTTCCGCTTATTTGAATCCAATTGTAAACCTTTCATTGACTAGGGAAAACCTCTTAAGCTCTGCACATTTAGTTCATCCAGTGTGTTTTGGAATGATTTAGCTGTGGTGTCACTTTTACATACGCACAGTTGAATACCCTCATATGACTTGGTCTGACCTTTGCTTAAACTAAGCTGCCTTGTGAATGTTTTTCCTCCGTAAAGAGTCTTTTAAAATGTTTGGAAATCAAGATTTGAATTTCTACATGTAAAATGCACAGTTTACATTTATTACTCTGGAAATCTGTTTTATATGGTTTGTTAATAAAAACTCTGGCATACAGCACATTAGTCTCTCACTGTGTAACTTTTTCCTCCAATAGGTGAATAAAATGTCAGCTTTAGAGATTTTTGGGCTTGTACTGTTTATATTATGCTACGGAGCCATTATTATTAACAATGAGATCTGCACAGTGGTGGAAGAACTGCTCAACTGTAAGTTAGTGCATGCAAGTAGACTTATAATTCTCAGCCAAATGTATCAAAAGTAGAATTACCAATGCAGAATGGCCTCTTTCAGAGTGTCATTACTTAATATACAGTCCATATTATACTATTGGAATGATTTTTTATTGTTACAAGAAGCAAATGTATCTTTTCAACAACAGTTAATGTTTTGAATGAAAACTCTTAATCTGCAAAGAAACTAGTAATAGCTGACAAATGCAGTGTAAACGGGAATATTTGCTCCTGAAATGTAGTCAAGAAGAAGACTCAATTTATGTAAGTGACATAATTGACTTGCTCATGTAAAGAACAGGTAACTCAAAACTACACTTAAATATGGACTCATTGCAGTGACATAAACAGAAAACATCTGTAAATTAGTAAGAAAATAAACATGGTAGTATAAAGTGGAATGAATAAAAGAATAAATAAGTGTAAAAATGTAGAAATATAAAAAAGAATAAAAGAATAATGAATGTGGAAATATAAAGACAAATAACAAAATACAGATTATAAGCATTTTAATTTATTTTTACGTTTTTTTGTATATATGTCTATATTTCTGTACGTATTTTTAACCATAGATATATTTATTTTTCTTATAAATTACTTCATTTTTTCTGTGTATTTAAAAGAGAATTATGTTACAGTTTTAGCCCTTTATTTTTCCCCATTATTTTCCTTTTCGCTTTTGCTTTTCACTAATCCACAATTATTTTGGTATCCTTTTTTTCTATTTTTTATTCCATATGACAAGCTATGTACTAAAAGGATCACAGTAGAGAGAGTTACAGAATGGGGCGGAACCCATTGCCACATCTCTGTTCCGGGTAGAATTTATTTTGCTGTAACACACCTTCTATGGCTGTCAGAGCACAGCCGGTCGAGCTCTTGTAGAGTTATTTCTTTTCTGCTGTCTTCAGTGTTGCGTTTCAGCAGCCGTTTCGGTAAGTGGTTCAAAGATTTGGTTGAACTTTAGTCAACCTCGTATTTGTTTTGAATTTTAACCTTTAAAAAGTGTTTATTGAAGTAACTTCATGCAGGATTACCCAACGTGTAGGAGCGACTTAGCTAACTGCTCTTTTAACCAAGGTTTAAGTCAGACAGGCTAAATTAGCTAACTAGCTACTTTGACCGATTCAGAAATTAAACGGATTAAATCAGTGAAAGATTTTAAAGGGTCTGTCAACATGGCGCTGAAATGCAACACAAGCTAGGCAATAATCAGTACTTCAGGACAGTTCACCCCAAAATCAAAAATACATATTTTGCCTCTTTCCTGTTAAGTCGAGCGCGAACTAGTTCCACTATATTTGAGAGAAAGCAGACATCTCTATAGCCCTTATCTCCAAAATTCAGCACCTCACACCCAAACCATCTCGATTAATAATGGTTTGGTAAAATTAAGATCCACAGGTAAGATTAAAAATATGTTTTTTTGATAAAGGGGTGAACTGTCCCTTTAGTTACCTAATGCATATTTACTACAGAAAAATAAATAATAGTATATTTTATGAGAAAAGTCAACAACACCTGTTTTTTTTGTGTGTGGCAATTTTAGAAATGACTACTGTGCTACAGATTCGTAGAGTTTTGCACCAGGTACATTTATCCTGTCCTATCCTGTGCAGTTCTTCAGGAGGTTGAGAAATTTAAAGAAAGAAACAAGTAAGACAAAAAGACAAAGCACATGCAATTGGATTCTGGATAAATGATATTAACATATCGTAATCGACGTCAGCCCATATATCATAACAGTGACAGAGGACAACAAAACTAAAGCACTATCTCCAAATACTAAAAACACATAGTCCAAAGTAGGATATGTACAATTATTTACTTACCGATTGTTTTTGTGTTTTACCATATTTTCTCTGGAAGTCCGTGGCTATTAAGTGTGTCTGAGTACAAGTGATCAGTTGTGCTTTTCTTCTTCCTCTCTCACTCCATAGAGGTGATGTGATGTCAGATAAGCGTCAGCGTGCCAGAGTCCAGGGCTCCTGGGCCAAACCACTGCCAAAACACTCAGGACCAACAGGTAATATAAGAGTCAGAGTCATGTTCAGGTTGACAAAAGTGTCAAAGCATCAATAGTTTTTCAGTGCCAACTGTTTAAAATGATACAGTATCCTTGAATTATAGTATTGAAAGTATCAAGACTATAAAAAAAAAGATCTAAGTGGACAATTAAGAGCTCAGAGCAGTTCTTATTGGCAGTTCAGTGACATTTTCTGTAACAGCACAGGTTATTAATTTTTTTTAAAACTCTGTTTTATGTGCCGAGAACATTTTTTCTTTTGCTGTGCTATTGAAAGAGATACTGAGTATTGTTTTTTATTGCGTTGACGTTTCAAATTATGGTATCATGACAACTCTAATGTATACTGTTGTATCTTCCTCTTCCACACTGAAAGAGATCATTATTTATATATTTACCTATTTATCACTCCAGATGCTGTTATAAACATTTAGTTTTTGTCTGAATAAAACATGTAAACTTACAAAAAACATTTTCTTAGTTCTGTTAACCTTCCTGATTTGTAGGAACCACCGGCCAGCTGCAGAAAAACACTTAACTTGAGGCTGCCCTTTTAAATTTTCATCTAAGGATGCCTTATTGTTGTAAGGGTAACCCTTTGATCTCTAAGTGTTAGTCCTTAGGATTTTGCTTCATTTTCCTCAGAAAATGTTCAGGGACCCATAACAGTACCTTCAAAGTGAAATAATGTGTGGAACATAAGACAATGGCTGAATTTATAGTGACTGAGAAGGAGTAGGAGATACCAGTGGAAAGGGAAACTCCACACTATGACAGATGTGCAGAGTACAGATTTAGAATAAGGTTTGTATGAGCAACTTTGTAGGTAGTTGGTTGACTAGCAGTTAACATTAGCTCTGTCTCATATATTAAGATTATCATTGCTGTCACGGTAATATTTTCATATTTATTCATTATTCATGTATAGAAAGCTTTTAAATGATCCCCTCATCTTAGGGAAATATTTTACTAATCAGACAAACCCAAGTTTGAACTTGCAACTGGGCACAGCTCCTTACTTTGTTTTATTTACCAGACGCAGTCCCAAACCACCAACAACCCAAAAATGTCAATCCAGCCCGTCCATCTTGGGGATGTGGGCCACAGAAAACCCCTCAGACATTTGACTTTCACCAGCCCACCAAGGTAGACCGTAAACATAAAACAATATGTCACTGTGGATAATTCAGTTGGTCTTTGACAGTCTGTTAGTGTGTTTTATGAGGAAGTGCTGACTCTTTCTCTTAACTGCAGCCTGTTAGAGAAGTTCCACCAGAGAAGGTGATTGAGTAAGTTAAACTTTTATATCTAAACTTTTATGATGTTTTGGCTTGTTATTTCATTGTATGCACATAGGTTGGCTAACATACATCATTTTGTTCTGGACAGACAGGCAGGTGATCATGAGATCAGCCATGGACCATCAGGAGTGTCAAGGTGGGTAAAGCATCATTTAGAGCAGAGTTTCCCCAACTCTTTTTTTTCCTGGGGACCCGCTTTATAAAAATGACAAACCATTGTGGCCCAGTTCACAATAGACCTCCGGAGGAGTTCATTTGTGCTCAAGTGAACATTCCTGACCATTTTTTCACCTGATATTATCTTGATATTATGTGTTATTGAAAACATATACACATTTCATTGTTTTT
>JAJHUR010000612.1:0-27631 GCA_027495735.1 Lutjanus campechanus
TAATAGTCTCAGAAGCACTGTCATTGCCAAGGTAGAATAAGTCTGAAACTCAGGTTTCAAGCTGTAAAAACTTTTTTAATTTTGTCATGAAATTATTTGCTACATATATTTTTACTGTTTAAAATGCAGCAAAATATAGCAATTGTCATTGCTAATATAAATCCTTCAATCCTTCATGCTGTACATAATGTATATATATATATATATATATATATGTATGTGTGTGTGTGTGTATACTGTATATACTGTGCATAATTATCATCCACTTCATGCACATATATATCAATTCAGTAATTATTTCTTTACACTATTTGTATTGTTTCCAACTTACAGAACACTTGACTTGCATATAGATTTTTATTTATGTTTTTGGTCACTGGTCACACAACAATTCCTTTCACATATTTTACAGTCCAAGCCATTCTTTGTTGTTTATCGTTCTTTACTTTTATTCATTCAGCTGTGTAATCCCCTGTTAGTACACTGGGAGCAATGAATAAACTAGAGTCAAATTCCATGAGTGTATACACATATATGCACGGCCAATTAAGGAGGGTTGTAACGATACCAGAATTTTAAACTTCAATACCAAGAAAAACGATACACAATACCTCTTTAGTTTACAGTCACTGAACACTGTCTGGTTCAGCTATAAAGCAATAAAGACTGAACTAAACGGAGGTCTATAATGAGCAATTAGATTAATTGTTATAATAGCTTTGGTACTTTTGATGCTATCGGACGTTAGTACTGTATGGTTTTTAAACATATGGTATTGAAAAAGTTTTGATACCTTTACCTTACAATAAAACTGTTTCTGATTCTGTAATTGTGCTAGAGCCTTGGTAAAATAATATTGTAAAGACGGAGGAGGTCCTTTTTACGATTGTTTTTTTTTTTGTTTGTTTTGTCACTTTGGTATGGCTGATGACTCTAAATACTACACTGCAATACTACAAAATGAGCCATTGTTGGTTTGTACAAGAAACCAGTCAGAAGCTCAGATCAGATCTGTCTGCAATATGGAACAAAACACAGCTGCAGAGTTGATGAATCCATGCAAAATTGACCTGAAATTCAAAATTGGACTGATTTCAACTGCGGAATGTTTTATTAGGTTTCTACAAAACATTAACTTTAATGTCTGTACACTATTAGTAATGCACACAACAAAAATTTAAGCTTCATGACTGGATGTTTCTTACCAAAATGCTCCGAGGGAGTCACAGTTGACATCCCACCTCAGATTATGTACACAAGAACCATATAGCTTCTAATGTGGTTGCTCGTCTTTTGAACTGATGACTCATCCAGGACACTTTCATGCTCAATCAAGCCTTGGACGTGCTCCACCTGCACATCACAAAACATTGTCTATGAGGAAAAAGGGTGGGACTTTTAGTCCTATAACCCTAGATACTCGAAAATAACTATTCCCACTTCACTTCTTTAAAGCTCCAATTAACTAATTGTGCACGTAGATCTCTGACTCCTCCTTTTAAATCTGTCATCCTGCACCTTTTCTCCAGAGGATCTCAACATTCTCCAGCATTTATCCATTTAGATGCTTTGGACAGATGCAGACGTAAGTAGGCAAAAACATACTGCTGTGGCCCCACCTCTATCCCCGCCTCTACTCACTTTATATCTCAGAGGAAGAGAGACTTTCTGACAGTGTGGACATGAGGAGCACAGAGGACATGATGAGCGCCATATGATCATATGACAATTACAAGACAGACATGGACACATGTGGAGACCTTTGTTGCCGTGTCTACGTGTGTAACTGGCAGCGTGTCTTGGAAGGTGCATGCATGCTTCCTTTGGTTACCATGTATGTGCACATGTTGATACACAGAGCATGCATATGTGCAGAGAGAGACAGAGAGAGCCTAAAGCTGCTCAAAGGGGCTCAGGGCTCCCTTGCTCCAGCACATCTGGGCTTTATATCAGGCCTTTAATTAATCCTGAGTGAAGGCCAGGCAGTGACAGGCTGACTGGGCAGGCTCCAGTCCAGGACAGGGCCTGATTTATTACAACTGAGCTCCAACCAGCATTGATTTATTTCAGACTCAGGAAAGGGGAGAGCAGAGGGGGTGTGTTTAAGGGTACTGGGGGGCGGGTGGACACAGAAACAGCACTGTTTGACTGAGAGTGACTGAGAAAAGGTGAGTAACACACTGATAGGGCAGGAGTGAAGACAAGAAGAGGTGGTGACTTTGTGATGTTTTGTTTTAAAGTCAGGCTTTGCACATCGCTGCAGGCTTTTTTTCACTGTTGGTAAGCAGTCAAGCGGCGAAGAAAGAGAGAGCAAAGGGATGATGAATGTGATGGAGGAAGGAGGGAGAGATTATGAAAGTTGAAAACCTCTTTCCATCAGGTGGGTTATGTTCCCTCCCAGGCATGTGCTGTCAGTCAGAGTGACTCCTCTTCGCCTTATCTCCCCACACAGGGGGACTGTAAATCCTCCTCTGCTCATTTGACTTAATCATGACAGTCATCTGAACTCAGCAAAACACAGGAAAGCACATCCCTTCCCCCTTCTCACCTCCCCCCAGGCCTCCTCGCTGGACGGCGGGAGGAGAATGTAAAAAAGGATGTTCTTTTTATTATCTGACACATGCATCAAGTAGCCACAAATGGTTCACAGTGCTGTGGAATGTGATAGTTCTGTGTGTGTGTGTGTTTGTCTCCATGTTTGTGCGCACAAGGTTATATTGCTGACTCAGTAATCCTCACGTGTTGTGGAAAAGACGCCAAGTGTGGCGGAGGTTTTATGAGCCTCGCTCGGCGTGTGCCGTCAACATGCTTCCCTCTGATAAGGACTTTATGACAGTCAACATTTACACCAATAGACAGCTGAGAAGTTCAACATCTCACTTAACAAAATATATGAGACAAAGTAAACAGAGCAAACAAATAATTTTTTCCTTATTGTACACAAAACACCCATACAAAACCCAAACCCTCTGCCATCTTCCCTCAAAACGTCAAGTGGAAAATGTAAAATATTTGTGTTATGTTTAACTTATTGTTTGTTTGTTTTTATCTAAAGTTATTGGTTGTTTATCATAACTTTATTTATTGTGTTTTTTGTAACTTAATGGTGTTTTATCATAACTTATTGGGTTTTTAATCATAACTTATTAGTGTTTATTGAAACATATTGGTGTTTTTATTGTTTTGATTAGTTTTATTGTAATTTTTGTGGGTTTTTTGTAAAATTTTTTTATCATAACTTGCTGGTGTTTTATCATAACTTTATTTTTTAATGCAACTTACTGCTGTGTCTTGGTTGCACTGAGTTGCATAGAGTTGCACAACCATCTGGGGACAAATAACATGATTGATTGACTGATTGATTGATTGATTGATTGATTGATTGATTGATTGATTGATTGACAGTGCAGTTTTACTCACATATGCTTGTGCATTTCTACAAAGGAAAGTTTGAAAACTCCTGAATCTGGATTTATATTGTTTTTTTGTTTTTGTTTTTTGTACTATTTATGTTGTTAACTTTGTAAGTAAAAAAAAAAAATCAATTTAAAACTCAGTGAGGTGAAAACCCATTACATTAAAAATCTCACTGAACTTTTGTGATATTTATACAGCTGTGGAAATAGATTAAATGTTTTAATTTATGTTTGCTAAGAAATGACAACAGGTATTTGGCACCATTTTTGAAAAAGAAAACTCTTTTATTTTCAGAGTGGGGATTGAATGTTCATTGCGGACTTCTAAAACTTGTCCATTTCAAAGCATAATGTCCTTGAATCACTAAATCTCCATGTTGCCATTCATATATCTCTGCTTTTGAATGGTGATTGGCTCTGAATCCGTCAGTCTGCTGTGATTAATGGGCCTTTTAGCACCATCGTCTAGACGTCAAATCCCAAAATACCTTTGGGGCGCGAGGACACATTATTGTTGTTACAGGGCTGCCACCCCCAACCCTCCCCTCGCTCATTTCACCATTTGTGTTTGGAAGAACTCAGTGGACTCATAACCAGTATTTGTTATTGACTGTTGTATCAACTTCTTATGAGAAGCTGTTTTTCTATATTTGTATCTTAAATGTTGGAGTTGGTTCTTACTTGAAGTCTGTCAAGATGTGCGTAAATGTGATAGCAGTTTAATGTTTGTGTCAATAAAAGAAAAATACCAGCAAATTAGCCGAGCTTTAAATGTCGTTATGTTTTTACATTTTCTTGTAAGTTCTTTGCAAAACATATGGTGCGTGCAGATAGTGTTATTACTCACTAAACCAGGGTTGTATACAAGAAAATACCCCAACAATATTTTTCTGCATTCGAATTTGTGAATAAATGTTTTTCAGTTTGAATAATTAATTCTGGACGTAAGCGTTTAAATATATATATATATATATACAGTATATGTGGCGGATTCAGGGTATGAGTGGGAGTATTAAAGGCACACAGCCCCCAAAGACACAAAGCCCCAGTTTGTGTATTAGATACAATGCTGATAGCCATAATGTATCAAAGAGAACAACATGAATAACACTGAGCATTTCAGAGGATATGACGCTGTGCATCTCTCTGAAGTTGACTTCAGAGTAAAGAGGGAAAAAGAAGGTGGGGTAATGACACACACACACACACACACACACACACCATGGGCTGAGAGGTTAGCCAGCTTAAGGTGTTCCCTGCTGAGAGTAAGATGGAAACAGATGCTTGTTTTTCTCTGATTGTGTAACCCGATCCTTTCATCAGCAAGAAAATCTTCCAAATACTATCAGGCAAATAGAGTAAGTAGGTATAATAGTAGCTGGCAAGTGATTTCACATTTTACTCACATTTAGTGAGTTTAAGTGGTGATTGTTTCTATATCTCTCCAGTGGCAGTTTCACACGGGAGGTAATTTTTATACACTTAACATTCTGACATTAACGATAGTCTTTAATTCCCAAGTCTACTCTTAGAACAAATTGGTGGGAAACTAGCATTGTTCTCAACAGTGTTTAAATTGGAGGTGATTGAATTATCAAACTCGACACAGGTCTTTTTTCTCAATGCTCTCTTTTATCTTCACCCCCCACCCTTTTTTTCAGACTTCTGGCAGAGTCTCCAACCTTAAAGTCTGCTGACAGCAGCAGGAACATTATTAACATCAACTATCCACCATCCCCCTCTGGGTACTTAGCTGGAATGAACAATTAATGTGTGAAGGCTTTAATGGTCTTTAGCTGCCTTTAACAACTACCTGCTAATAAATGCTGATAAGAGTCATTAAGTGCTCCATATGGCTGCTTGTATCATATGCAAACAAATAAACACATAAAACCACTCTGGTGTGGGAACGTAGCCTTAAAAAAGCTTGATTCAAACACCCACAAACAACAAGTTTCTTTAGTAATATTATCTTTAAAGGACTTGTGTGTAAAATTTAGGTGATCTTGCAGATTGCAAACACCCCCCCCCCCCCTCTAAGTGTGTAAGAGGACATACAGTAGACAGGGAACTTGTACAAAACTTGTGCACTGGACCTTTAAAAAGCCTGATACAAACACCCAGTTTCAGAAATGGAAACCAAATGAATTATATTACAAACTTTTGCAGTTACAACAGCTTTCTGCCATATGTTTTAAGTAGCAATCTGTGCTATAAATAAAATCATTCTTCTTCAGTTGTTTTCAAACACACCACTGTTGGGGAAAATATTAATCACATCTCCCTGACACCACCCAATATATGTTATTGAGAACAAAAATTCTAAAATGATTCCATTTACTAGATCCAATTTTAAAACCTGATATATTGTCAGTCAAATCAATCAATAATAAAGAAAAGATATAATTTGATTATATAATTTGGTCCAGGGCTCTGTTATGTACTACAACTAGAGGACATTCAATTTCAATTTGGCTGAAAGAGGAAATAAAAATGTTAATTCCAAAGTTTAAGACCATTTTGGAACATTTAGACCAGTTTGGATGTGTGTGTGGCATGTTTATACACACACCGTACTGTGTGTGAGTGTCTGGTCTTCATTAGTGGAGGAGGGCTAACAAGAGGTCACTCTGTAAATACTCCAGTCTACAACATAAAACCCTGCATGGCTGTACAGCCGGGAGCCACACAGCGAACCTGTTTCACCTGCCTGTCGGACAAAACACGAGGCTGAAACACTCTGAGACTTTAATTTGATAACATAATTAAATAGTTCACTTGTTTACTACAGTACTGTTGCAGAGGGATTGCTTAGTGAGTGAACCAAGTTCAGTTTGTCATACAGTATGTGGACTGTGCCACTGCTGCTAACCACTGGGGTGCAGATAGTCGAGTTGTGTCAGAGTGAAAGAATTTGCATCTACAAGCTACTTCCTGAACCTATGACATACTTCACATTTATGATTTTTCTGATTCATTGTGGGTTAAAGGAACAATAGTTCAGACATGACTCCTTTTCACATCTGTCATGGAGTTGCAATACTGGCAGATCCTCGGTTTTACACAGCTCACTGTGGCTTATATAAAAAATAAACTTCTTTTTCGTTGTGCTTTTTTGGTTTGAGAATAAAATTTCCTGAAATGCAAGACATTTGTTAAAAGCACAGTTCTCCATCTTTGAGCGGATGCTGGATTGGAACCAGAGCTGATCAAGCCATGTTTTAAACGACCAGAATTAGCTGAATTAAGCCTGATTAAATTGTGATCCCTGAAATAATCACAGTGCTCCTTGCCTGTCAGCTGTCACATCGTTCTATTAAAATATGTCCTTGCTAGAATGAAATTAGGTCACAAGGTCACTGAAACAAAGTAAGCACTAGTTATATTCAGAAAACCATTTAAGGCTGACAAGTAAAATAAAAAATATATATTCCGACAGTGATTTAAAGTTTTACTTTGGATTTTATTCTGTGGGATGTTCATCATTAAATTTCTTTAAATATTTGTTATATGTTGTAGGTCATTTAAAGCTGTGATATGGTTACTATTTGTGCAGCTACTGAAGGGTCAAACGTGGTATTTCACCTAAATTTGACCAGTTTTACTAACTTGAATACAGCTGATGTTGTCATTGTGCAGTTTTTCTTAAGGATTAGGAAAAACCAAATATTGGATTGAGACTCTGCAGATATTCAAATAATGAATCCTGCTCTTCATCAGGATATAGGAGCTGAAATTTGAGCAGGCGGTGGTGGAGTTGAGTCTTTATATCAGACAGAAAGTGGGTTGTGAAAGCCAAAAATATCAACACCTGGCTAAGTGCTCGAGTGTCTGACTGTTTTGATCTTACAACCCTATAAAACATCTGCAGGTACTGTGTATTGTGGTCATTTTTGTGCAGTGGGACTGCAAAAACCCTCACTTATTGCACCTTTAAATCACATTTTATTGAACAGTCGAGCATTGACATGATTTTAGACCTTTTAATTCTTTAATTAATCTGTGAATTATTACATCTTTGCAGCAATATTAATGGGCCTTTAAATATTTTGATTTTCATAATAATCAAGTGTGGCAACTAAATACATTCCTTATGAGAAGCTAAAGCCTAGAAATCAGAGTAAGTACAGATAAGAATGACAGCTGTTTAAAAATGTTTATTACTGGGGGAGACTGAGGACCGTTGCAATATCTTTTGCATTTCTTTCAGTTACTCAGAGACTCTTTGGACTTGACCAACCTAATCTTTATATATTAAACTTACATCTGTCTGCTAATTACCCACGCCATGTAGACATGATTACACATGACATATCATTTACAATATTTATTGTCAGATGTTGCAACTGACCCCAAACCTCCAATCAAGGGATTTTTGCCATGTGTTAAAAATAAATTTCACTAATACTTTTGCTAGTATTCTGAATATATGCATTGTTTTACAAGAATATTATCCATCCATCCATTTTCCGTAACCACTTATCCGTGAGGGTCGCGGGGGGCTGGAGCCTATCCCAGCTGACTTTGGGCGAGAGGCGGGGTACACCCTGGACAAGTCGCCAGTTCATCACAGGGCTCACACACAGAGACAGACAACCACTCACACTCACATTCACACCTACGGGCAATTTAGAGTCTCCAATTAACCTACAACCTACATGCCGCATGTCTTTGGACCGTGGGAGGAAGCCGGAGTACCCGGAGAGAACCCACGCGGCAGCAGCGCTAACCACTGTGCCATCGTGCCGCCCACAAGAATATTATAGTAAATAATAATGATTATTGAGTTTTGTTTATGCATATAACATAGGCCAAACTTGAGTCAATGTGTAGATGCTACAGATGCTATTTAATCCCTCTATATTTTGCAATGCAACCAACCTTTATTAAACATGTATTTATTGTACAACAATAAAAAAAAAGTTGGGACTTTGTTCAAAACATAAATAAAAACAGATTGCAACAACAACATTGTGTTCTCCAGGCAAAAGAGGAGAAGGACCATCTAAATTGTTATGAATGTTAACTTCAAAAGCCAGTATCTGGTCATTTTCAACATAAACTAGTCAAATAGACAACACACCTACACACCAACACAGTTTATGTTGAAAAATACTGTTGTGTGGTCTGTTTTGATATGACTGTTCAGCTTGGGGACAGTTGCAACAACTTGTCACAAACATCCCCACCCTATCAACCATGAACGAACGTCATGTGCTAGCTAGACACGCTGACCTTGACACATGTTAACCATGTCTCTTGTAAGTCAACAAAACAAGGAGTCAGACTTAGTAAGTTTTGATGAATTCATGCAAAAGGTCAAGATAGAATGACAAAAAAATCTATCTATCTATCTATCTATCTATCTATCTATCTATCTATCTATCTATCTATCTATCTATCCATCTATCCATCCATCCATCCATCCATCCATCCATCCATCCATCCATGTGTGTGTGCATATGTGTGTGTGTGTGTGTGTGTGTGTGTGTATGCTGATGTGGAGCCCAAAAGATATCTTCTGCCAAAATGTCATGAATCTCTATCACTTTGTGCTTTATGAACTGACAGTCTGAGTGTAATGGTTTACCCAGAGCTATTCTCAGGTACACTCACTATGACACTGAGCAAGCAGCTACTCATTGGCCATCATGGTCAGACAGTAGCATAAAATCACCCCATTAAAAGAAAGCTAAATATTGACAGAGGGTTTAGGCTTGGCTGACTGGAAGTCAAAATTTAACATGTGTGCACTGCATTAGGAGTTTGTATTTTTAAAGCTATTTTCAAACCTTAGAAGAAGCTATTTGCAATTCTATTATTTTGCAATCAGGCTGTGAAAAAAAAATCACTGCGATCCTGCCTTCTTCTCCTTTCTTCTGCCTCTTTAATATCACAGATGACTTGAAAACAGTTGACCCCCATCTCGGGTTGATTATTTAGCTATGCCTTCACTCAACACTCCTCCTCTTCTTCCCTCGCTGACCACCTCCTTTCCCCAGAAGACCACTATTCTCAGGTCAGATTTACTGCAAAATGTGTGTGTTCCACCATATTTGTGAAATTCCCCATGTGTCAACCTCCAGCTCCCCTACGCAGGGCTTTGAACCTGCCCGCGAGCTCGAGAGTGCACATAAATCCAGCACAGCCGATGCAGAGGAGTAGACCTTCTTTATATAGGAGGCTAATTGCTGAACTTTGCCACAGCCGAGTTTGCTGAGCTGAATGATTTGTCAAAATTCCTGTCTCTTGGTAATAAATTAGCCAGCCAGCTCGGGCAGCCAGTTAACATTTAAATAAAAATGGGTCCCATTTGGATTCTGTTGGTTGGTAACAACATCGCTCTATTTTTTTTAAAAAGGTTTAACTAGGGCAAGGTTGCTTGACAACTGAGTAATGTTTTGACATTTTCGACCCTCCCCTATTAATATCATTATGAACTGGCAGCGCAGAGCTGTCATGAAACACGAAACACAGCTCTAAATCTATCATTGTCATCCTGTGAAAATATATAACATGCATCACATATATGGCAAGAGGAGTGGACATTTTCGCGAAAATTAAATTACATCTGGAACATTTTGTTGTGATGAGTTTCATGACCACCTAGTTTGTGTGACTGTGAATTAAGCTGTGCTGGAGAATTGTGGGAAAAAGTGAGCGCGCCGTCCCATCAGAAGCCAAAGAGAGTGTTTGTTTTGACTTGGAGTTCTCTTTGCACTTGGCCTGACCCTCCACTAAACTGACTTAGCTCAGTAACAGCGCGTTGGCTCACACTCGCTGCTCTTTTTGCTCATTTCCATTTTGTCTTTCCTTACTTAGTCAGCTTCTTAAGCCTGTCTATGAATTTTCATATTCCCCTGGTTTATTGCGCTGGCAAAGCACAGGCTGTAATTCTGCACTGAGCCGGTTTGTGTTGTGATGACAAAATGAAAAGTAACTAAGTATATTTACTCAAGTACTACTTAAGTACAGTTTTGCTGTACTCTTTTGTGGTATGCTCTTTTGCTGCTGCTTCTACTCCACCACATTTTAGACAAAAATATTAAAAAATTAAATGTAGAATATGTAGGATTTTTTTTATGTTGCTGTTTGTAAATGCACCAAAAAGATAGTTGATTGTTGAGCCTTATTTCCAGGCCTCAAAATATCAATTGTTAAAGCATCCTGAACATAATGAGAAAATAAGAAAATGCTCAACCCACTTCTAGTGGATAATAAGTGATGATTGAGAGGGGTTATTTTAGTATGAGTCATTATGTTATTTTTTAGTAAAATCCTGCATGGTGTGTTTTTAAAATGTTTTTGATTACACAGCATTTGCGGGACACCTGCTGCTGCTTAAAGATTTTACACACAAAACTGGTCAGTATATAAAACACGATTGATTATTTCAGAATAAACTACCCAACAGCATATAAATTAGTTAACATTTGAACATTACTGGGCGCCTCCACAGATTTGACACATAAAGGGCAGTTTATTTGTGATGGAGACTAACATTCAGACAGTAAAGTCAGTTAAATAATGTTTTCTGTTTCTTACTTTGTCAAGTCTGACAAAATAACAACCCCCCAAAACCCAGATACTTTACCTAAGTAAAAGTAGAAAAAAACATGGTCTAAAAGTACTCCATTTACATTTTTGATACTTTAAGTATCAAAAGTGAAAAGTATTCATTATGAATACCAGCTGTCTTCACTGTTACTCTTCTTCATACTATTATGTAATATTATATTATACTGATTTTATCACAAGCAAACACATGTAAGAGCATTTTAATGTTGTCGTTTGTCAATTTGGAGCCAATTTGAGATACTTTGTATATGGGTAGATTAGAAGTGTAGTAAAGAGTAAATAGTAACTACAGCTTTCAATCAATATATTGGTGTAAAAAATAAAACATTCCCCGCTGAACTGTAGTGGAGTAGAAATGTAAAGTAACATATAGTGGAAGTACTCAGGTAAAGTAAAAAAAAAGTGCACTTAAGCACAGTACTTGAGTATATGTTGTGTGGGCATGAAAGATGCTGGTTGCATTATGGGAATTGCAGGATCCAGATTCCGCCCATATGATGGACTAAAAGCCAGGATATGTGGGCATTTGCCCTGTCAATTTTGACTTTTCTTTTTCACATTTTCACCAATGTTTAGGAAGTACAAAGTGTCCCTTCAACATCCTGTTTAACACCCTGTAATAATTATTAAATAACACAACAATCTCAAAGGAGCCATTCAGCTTAAACAGTATTTTGATATGCTTTTAATCATAATCAAGTATTTTATTTTGGTTTACTTTTGACCTCACTTCACTTTTACTTCAGTAGAAGATCGTAATACTTTTTCCACCGCTGTAAAATAATGTCTGCCTTTGTTTTTAAAAAGTTAACAGGAAATAACGAATTATGAGTAATATTTTCACCTCGATGAATTGTACATACCAACTTTTTGACTGTATTTGACTTAATTTTCTCATAAAATCAAAACAAAACTGCTATAATAATGTGAAGGATGCTAATAATGCCTCAGTCATAACTGAGCTATATGTAGATCTTCCATTTCATGTATGTTTGTCTTCTTAAGTCATATGTTCTTGAATGTATCTGCACCCTGCTGGGCTGATCCACGGGTCTTCAGGTTTTCCAGCCACATCAAACTGGGAGCCAAGATTCTTTACCCCGAGTTCCTCATGAGTGAGGCACTTTGTGCTCCGAGCCCAAAATAGCACGCAGCTCTCAATTATTGGGTAAGGAGCAAACACAGGTGTGGAATCCCAACCACCGCCGCTGGTGCCCCCGCCACAGAATAAAGCCACTCTTGTCCCAAAGAGCCTGACGAGGAAGGCCAGATCCATGCCAGGCTTTGAACTGCAAAGACCACTTGGCCTGTTAGGTGCCGGAGCAAAAAGAGACCTTTTAAAGGTGTGGAAATGAAACGTCCCACATCAATCATGCATTTCCACTTTTGAATTATTCAGCAGTCATTGCTGCCTGCTGACTCCTGTTCTCCTCCATATGTGTGTGTGTGTGTGTGTGTGTGCTCCTCAGTTTATGTTAGGTTGTGTCATTGTGTCTTTACAGTGTGTCTGTTACTGTCTGAAGGAATTCACAGAAGATTAAAGGTCTGTATTTTTAATCCAACATAGCATACAGAGGTAAGCCTTTGAACTGGAAGTTTTATTTTTAACTTCAGTGGAGTGATCACATGTCGCCTATTTGCAATTTCTAACAGCATTTTCTGGTCATGCTTTATTTTAGAGTACACTAATAAGATAAAACAGGCTGTGCTGTAATAAATTAGACAAAAACTAGAAATATGTTTTTTATTAGTCAGTAAAAAAAAACACAGCAATACCCTAATTAGACACCGTTCACCTAACAGTACAGTAATAAAACCTTACAAACCGTAATTTGTATCAAATTAGACAATTAAAAGTAATGTTATTTTATTAGTCAGCATTAGACCTCTATTAGACCCTTATTAGACTTTTTAGTTGATGGTACAGTTCTGTTATAATGTGTCCCTAATTACCTTCAAGAGAACAACAGAACTGTACTGTAAACTACTGTATTATTTTCCACTGTTAGAGCCTTATTAGACTTTATTGCAGGGTAATTAGGGACACATTACAACAGAACTGTACTGTCAAGTAAAAAGTCTAATAAGGGTCCAACAGTGGGAAATAATGCTCTTTAGTTTACTATACAGTTCTGTTTTAATGTCAGTCTAGTAAAGGGTCTAATACAAGTAAATAATATTTTACGTCTAATCTGGTAGAAAGAATGGCTTGTTACATCTTATTAGTGTACTGTAAAATTAAGAGTGACCACTATAGTCTCAAAAATGACTTCTTAAATCCTAAAAAGTAGATATGTTGAAGCTTAAGCTGTTGAGCTATGAGTTCCCTCTCACATGCTCCATAGCAGGGGAGTAAACTGTAGTTTACCCACCATAGAGGGTTCCCCTCTAGCACTATAACAACAATAAGCTTTAAAACTCTACTTGCAGCTCTAGAAATAGTGGAGGACAGTGTGTGTGGAGGTGGGAGGGGGGCGACAAAGAGCAGAGCTCGGTGGTGTCTGCCACAGACAATGAGCGCTCTGTTTGGCTGGCTGTGATTCTGCTGGTGTGGATCAGGCGGCCCTGCTTAATTCCAGGTTCTTGGCCTCTCTCCTGCTGCTCTGCTTTTCTCTTCTCAGCACGTTCTTTGCATTTATTGGGCAACCGGGTCCGTCTTGTAAGATGGGTTTCAGCAGTGCTGACCGGGAACTGTGCACTGATGGATTGCTGACTAATTGGCTCAAACCAGTAGATGTGGACCTCGTCTCAACGTACATAGGGAAAGGGCAATAATGATCAAGACAATTTGTCATCAGATCCTCTTGAATCAGTCAACACTGATGCATTAAAGAATAAAATGCCTATTTATTGGATTGCATAAATTGTCTTATTCTCATGTCATTTAATATAGCTTTTGTCTATAGGCTTTTGGCGTTCTCCTGCTCTGGGATTGTGGGAAAAATTAGATTCATCAGAAAATTGCTGTGCACAGAGGAACAAGTATTAAATTAATCCATTAATTATTTTGTTAACTTTTCATAAGTGGGAGACAAAGCCCTTCACTGAAATCTATTTTTACAGTAAAAATAATGACAGCGGATTGTGCGTCTTAGTTTCAGCGTGCAGTGTGTGTAGCCAAGAGATCTGTGTAGTTGTGTGTGGCCCACACAGGAAATTAAGAAACCTCTGCAGCTTTAAGCATATTTGTGTCTGAATTATCTTGGAACAGCGGATTTAAACAAAAGTGAAACAAGGTTCAGCGTGTGCTCATGCTGGACATGTGTGGTCAGTAACAACTCTCAGTTTTAATGTAGATATTACTGGAAGAGTTGACCGGAGTCTAAAGTTAATATGTAAATTATTTTTAAAACAAATAAAACTGTTTGTTGTCTTCTCACAGATTTTTAATACATTTTATGTATTTAGATTTATTTTTCTGTGTTATCGTAATCTGTTTTAACTTGTCAGTGCATGATGAATAAGTATTACATGAAATTTGAAAATTTGTTTTATTACTGCAGCTTCAAAAAGAACAAGTAGAAAATTTAACACTGTAAAAATAAACTATTTATTTTAACTTTTAAAAGTTAGTGTCTGGACTGCTCTAAATTCTTCAAGTTGACTGAATTTTGAAAAGACATGTTGAGGTAATTTTGTAATGATTCAAAACAAATTAAGCTGAACCGAGAACCTCAGTCACGCTGATGAACATTTATAATATTTATCATTTACTATAATTTATTAACTTTTAATTAATTCAATACTAACCTTCATTATGGTTTGCAGTGTTTTCATTATTATGAAAACAAGCACTTACAAGCACTTAAAATACAAAATACTGAAAGTCTGAAGAACTCATATTCATGAGTTTTGAAGTGTTCTGAAAAAAACCCAGAAATTTTAAGTTTAATTTAACTTATATAAAACTTATATATTTAAAGAGGAAGGATACACTGATTCCAATACAAGTATGATATTTTACAGTGAAACAATAAAGAAAAGCTTGTTTCTTGACGTAGTTTCTGATCTTGATGACAACATTAACACAATGACATAGCTGAAGTTGTTCAAGCTGAATCAAAGCACCATTAGCTACTGTGAGTGTGTGTGACAGAGAATGGTGTTAAGCGCTTCATATTTAGAGAACCAGAATAAAACATGCACATGTGAGAATGAACCCGGTTAGGTCATGAGTGTGTGTGTGGGCGGCCAGGGACCCAACAGAAACAAAACGTATTTATTTGAGGGAGCAGAATGAAGATGAGACAGATCCCCCCTTTGAAAGTCCTGAACCAATCACTGTGAGTTCATCACCGTCTCCTCACTGCCGTGCACAGCAGATACAGTAAACTGCAGCCAGGCTGCGAGTGTCCATCCTCTGTGGGCATGAATTTACACAGATGGTTCTTATATCTGTGGATTAGAGAGCATATTTCCTCAATAAGTGAAAACAACAAAGGCTTCACTGAATTTATTATGTCTTAATTGAGGAGACCTACATCAATGTATATTTGTGTGTGTGAACGAACCTGGACTTTCTTTTTTGTTTTATCAGCGGAGCTTAAATGTGGGCTCAGATATTTAGAGACAGAATTCCTCAGGTAGGTTTCCTGGTTTGTTGTATCCTGCTGTAACATTTTTGTTAAAAATAATGTTTTTCTTTATGGTTTCAGGTGGATGTGGTGTTCAAAGGGCATGAAGGAAGCAGTATAATATAAAATATAATGTAAAACAAAATTTAATTTGAAAGCATAGAAGTACTTTTAATGGTGAAGAAGTGATTTGTTTTTGTGTATTACTGCCAAGAGATGCATACTTTGTCAAAGAGTGGTGTGGTGTAGTGGTGTCTATCCAGTGGGATCGGGCCAATGTTTGACATGATACAGAAATAAAAACAAATTCACTAACTATACTAATAATACAGTTAAAACATATAATGTTATATTGGCATGGCAAATGTCCTATATACTCTATATCACATATTTTAACATTTTATCAGTTTTATTCCATTTTAACTTCCTTTTATTTTCTATTTTGCTTCTCTCTTTTTAAACCGTATTTATAAATGTATTTTATACATTGTGGAAAACGCTTTGAATTGCCTTGTTGTTGAAATGTGTTATGTGCCTAAATTATTGTCTTAAACCTCTTGTACCTTATATCTTTCTTGAACCTGATTTACAACTATTATTTCAGCATCAGTTGTGAATTTAAAATATGCACACCTTTGATTACATACATGGATACAGTATTCTGTGTTCCGATTTACAGATATTTATTTGTTTATTTAAAGGATCCCTGCTAGCTGATGCCATGGCAATCAGCTAATCTTCTGGGGTCCCAGGGTTACTGATAAAATGAATGTACATTATGCATTAACATGCATAAAATTACATCAGTATAATACATTAAAGCCAGTCAACACTGTACATACAGTTGAAAATTGATATGTTGGTATGTAAAAATTAAATAAATACTGAATACTACCATAGAGTTATTACTGTACTCTTACTGTATAGTCTGTCATCTGCATGCCAATAAATACCTCTGCAAATATGAATTAACTCTAAAATAATGATTCACTTTTCTTATAATTTAATTTTTATCTAAACACATGGACACTGTAATTTTCAACACATATATTTTGGTTGTCTTTGCAGACGTGGCTAAATCTGTGAATCTGTGACAATGATCTATTAAAAGTGAAATATCTAACATTTTAAAATTCCTACATGTCCACAGCAGCAGTGCAAATGTAAGCAAATACAGAAACGACGGGTATAAAGTAGAATGTATACAAGTCATTCTTACATGTGGCAGAGTGTTAACAGTGACGGTAGAGCTGCCTGGACTCCCCGTGCCCTCCAAGGTGAGCTCTGTCTCCACCAGGCAAAGGGGACCATGGGAAAGCTCACATGCCGATTAATCACGGCTAATGAGCTGGAACAGTGTAGCTCGAGCTGCCTTCCATGACCATCTAACCTCGCACACACACACACACACACACACACACACACACACAGTCCCATATAATGTCAGACACAGGCAAACGTGTGAAGGGCAGAATAACAGACAGACTTTTTACTTGTAGTGTTAGTCTGACATTACATTTAAACATGGGCATTGCATTAAATTGAATAATACTGTTCATTTAGGCCTATTGGTGAAAAATATCCCATTGTTAATTATCCCGGTCAAGTAATGTTAAAGAAGATTTTTGTAAAAGTAAAACAAGTTCACTGACTCAGATTTTAAGAGAAAGAGAAAAAAAATAGTCTGCCAAATTTCTTTCTTCAATAATATTAACAAAATTGCAAACTTACCGTTATGTATTCACAATTCTTGGCATCAAAGTGACCCCTGCAACCAGTGGGTTGTAATGAACAGAGTTTAAACAAACAAGAAAGGAGAGCGATGAATGAGCGACGGAGGAAAACAGAAATAAGTGATGTCACGTAGAAAGTGACGAATGACAAAGTTGAGGTTGATAAATACACTCCAAGTATTTTTCAGTGCTGAAAGGCATGCCATGCTAAAACATATATATGACCCCATTTATATATGTGTGGGCAAGAAGTCTCCATATACTGCACTCTTTAAATCTGCTCTTTGCTTTATATATTCTGCCTAATACCATGTTATCACATAAAAAACTAAGTGAACCAAAGTGGTGTAAGCACAAAAAATAATAAAAACATCATCCCTTTTAAAGGTCCTACATGGTGCAGCTGTTATTATTTCATGTTACATATGGCAAACCGTACATAATGTGGTTTCTCAACCTCTCTCTGGCTACTGAGGAAGCTACAGCTGTGGGCCCCTTACTGTAACAGTAATCCTTGTGGCACATATATCTTAACTGACGCTGGCGAGTGCACATTTCAGTTATCATTCCTGGAGGCACATATATCTTTGGTCTGACTTGTGTTGCAGCATCCCCTGTCCTTGGCACCCTGGCAGGTGATGCAACAGAGAAACCGTGGAAGGTTGATTGTCATTTAAATTCTTGCTGTTCGGAAAATAGATCCGTTTGTTATCTGATTACGGTCTCTGTGGGTGGAGGTCAAGAGGGTGTGGTGGTCTTTAAAGAGCTATTCTCTAGGCTGTAAATAATCATGGGTAATCTATTTGACAACAGAGCACTCTTAGAAATAAGGATTCCAAAAGGGTTCTGGGCTGAGGTTCTACCCAGCATCATTTGCTTCTGAAGAACTCATCAAAACTCATTAAAAAAAAAAAACTCCAAGACTTGTTGAAATAATAATGATCCCATAACAAAAAGGGTTATTGGTAGAATGCATTGCATGGACATGAAATGCTTGAAATGTAAAAGGGTGTTTATTAGAACCCCCTTGATATTTTATAGATAAAAACCCTTGGGATGTAAAGGCGTTAGAATCCCCTGGGTGGGTTCTAGATAAAACCTTTGGAATATAAAGGTTTCTGAGGGGGTTCTAGATGAAACCCTTGGAATATAAAATGATTCTTGTTAGCACCCACTGGGTGGGTTCTTGATAAAACCCTTGGAATATAAATGGTTCCAGGTTAAACTCTCTGTGTGGGCTCAAGATGAAACCCTTGGAATACACAAACTTTTTAGGTAGAACCCCCTTGGTGTGCTCTTGTTAGCACCCCTAAGAAATGGAACAGCTCTGGGTTGAAACCCAGGAGGGGGTTCTGGGTAGAACCATTACACCGTAGAAGGATTATCTGTAAACTTTTTATAGGGGGGTTCTTGTTGGAACCTCTCACAGATGGTTCCAGGTATAACTCTTTATGTAGGCTTCTAGGTAGAACTCTTTACAGGGTTTCAAGTGGAACCTTTATAAAAGGTTCTACTAAGAACAAAAAGGGGCTCTCCTGTGGTTACATGCCCTTATGGTTCTTGTTAGCACCTTTATTTCTAAGAGTGTAAGAAGTAAGGCAACGGGTGTGGCTTTTTGCCACAAAATAATTTTATTACGAATTGCCTCTGTCTGGGATTACATGTTTAGATTGCAGCCTGATGCCCACGTGTTAAATAAGGAACCCGAGCCTGCAGACTTCACTGTGGAATGTATACCTGAGCAGTGTCATATAGAGGCACTCACACTCCTACAGATGCTTGCTTTTAAAGACACACACCTGTCTGCAGTTTAAGAAGCAACGAATGGAAACTTAAGCAAGTGATCCCTGCCAGAAATTTGTGGTATGGGTGTTCGTGCATATGTCATCCAAATAAAGAAAGGTTTAGCCAAATCCACCAACTGCTTATGGCACATATCCCACCGTGAGGCATCCAAGCCACAGGAAACCTCCCACCATAACATGCAGCAGTAGTTAAGATGTTATTCTGAGTGTTGCTGCTACAGTAGCTTCACAGTCTCTGGGGCTTTAATTCGGTTTAGGGAGTCAATCTTTAATTTGAGGGCTGTTTTATCCACCAATTAGTCATATACTCATTCAAATAAGTAATTGCTTGTAGTTGCTCACAACAGGGAATGCATTGACTCACTGTCAGCAACAAGCCTGACTAAAAACATCCTCTGCATCCATGCTACTTCATAATTCTCAAATCAGCCCACACCATCGGTTCCATCAGTGTGGGAAGAGAGAAGGGTGGGGTGACCTCTCTCGTGTGTTTCTAATATCTCCCCAAAATCCCTGCGGGCAGAGTCGTCTTGGGTGTTCCAGGGTGGATTCTGGTGTTGTTATATTTAACGGGTTCCCAGCGCAGAAAGCAAAGAGAAGAAAGAAGAGGAAAAGAGAGGGAGAAAGAGAGCTGTGTGATGGCGAGCTGACTGCAGAGTATCGGCCTGACCTGAAGGAAAAAAGCACCCTCTGTGCATGGCTTGGGGTAAGATCTACGTTGCCCTTTCTCTTCCCCTCTCACACTCTCCTTTTTCTCTTTCTTGGTGGGGAGGAGGGATGTAGGTAATGAAGCTTAAGTGAGCCTGGTGTCTGGTAATGTAATATACACAAAGCCCTTGTCAGGTCTGGATCCAATAATGTGTCATTTACCACGTCTGGAACAGATTGGCCCAGATGATCGGAGTGAACCTTTGCCCGGGTGAAGAGTACTCAGCATCCCTCGGCCTGGAGGCCTTACAAGCAGGTCCTCGCCTCGCCCCATCTCCCTTGCACCTTTCACCGCCCCCCACCCATCTCTTGTAAAAGCAGAGGCATGCTTCGAATGAGATAGCTCGTACGACGTTTTGTGGGACACCATTGGACGATTTGTCTCAGCTGCATCACTCATACCTTTTGAAAACTTTTTTTTCCTCAAAGTTGCATTTTATAAGCAGTTGACCAGAGTTAGAAGTGTGAAGAAGGAACTGAAATGAATTAGCAGACAATTTAAATCCCACCCATATTCACACCAAGGCATGCTTCACCACACAGATCTCCAAATGTATTTTTTGGGCACCAACTCCTCAATCTGTCAGAGCTTTCTGATGCTTTAAACATCAACACTTCGAAGCATGCAGTTGTAGGCCATTCAAGACCATCTCCAACAAAAGCACATTGTCACTAAACCTTGAATAAAAACCATCAAAGCCTTCATCCAGACAGGAAAGAGCAGGTGCACTTGAATATTATAAAGATAACTGAAAGGCATGCATTTGAAATAAAAAAAAAAAAACTCCAGTACCGGATAATTTTCCTTCTTGCTTTTACATCCAAAGATACACAAGCCTGACACCCTTGAATTATGTTCATAGGCAAAGAGAAAAGCAAAGGTTCAGAGGTTGTGGGCTGTGGTTAGGCATATAAAAGTCTTTGCCTTCAACATTAGCATCAAGAGGTTGATTTCATACTCTAGCCTTGGTTTTGAGTCAAGTCCTCTTTCCATTAATAATGGGGTACCACAGGGGTCTACTCTTGGTCCATTATTATTTACATTATACATCACTGCATCTGTGTTTCAATGTTTTTATGCAGATGATACAATTTAAATGTCCCTGGTTCTACTCAACCCAGGCTCAACTTCAGTCTACCTTTGATGCTTTTCATTTCACCTCTTAATTATTCTTATTCAGATTACAGATAAAACCAAGTACAGTACATGGTTTTCTCTACATCCACCTGTGTCACTATGACTGTTTAAATGGTTCATACCTCTCTTGTTAAGACATACACTCAGATTTTGCTCAACAGGAGCTGACAGTTACTTATATTGATCTTTTGGCCCTCTTGAAAAATACACAGTCAATAGCCAGCACTTTACAAATTACATTAAAGAGGTGTTTGATATTTTCAAGATACTTACATGCATCACCATACCACCCCACTGCTTGAACATTTGGTGATGTGCTGAGTTCAGAGGAAATACTTGTTAAGATACTGTAGATGTTGTCAGCTCTGCTCAAATGCCAACATGCCTATTAGTGTAAGCCTTCAGGTTATGATTGACATGGTACCAGCAGGGATTTCAGAGAATTTTGCATTGTATACATTACACAAGGCTATATTGCCTTGAATGCATTGACTGGCTGGTTCTCACTGTTTGCGTAAAGGGGAGTGGTTTTAGCTTACATTTGGGCACAATGATAAAAGAATGGCTCTCACCAAGTACGAATTGGCTCCCTTGTTCATACCAAAGAGTCACTGAAAAGAATCAAATCGTTCATGAACATAACATCACTAAACGGTATTCTTTTTTCAAACATTAAACCAAACATCATGAAATCTCCCTCTCTTGCAGCTTGTGTTTTCACAGGCACCAGGGCAGGCATACGGTATGAGCTCATGTTGCTAATGACTGGTAGTAGTGGACTGTGTTTTAGAAAAGCAGCTTATCAGCAATTTGTAGCTGAGGGAGAGTGCATTTGCTCACAGTGGTAATTACAAATGCGGAGGCCAGTGGAGTTGCTGGAGAGCAGGAAGCGCAGGGCTAGAAGGGCATGTGTGTGAATTTACCACTTCGTCCCTGGCTGCCTGGGTCCTGGGCGCAGCCCCCGGCCCACACAGAGAGCGGGGGGCCCTGGAGGTCTACAGCTGTGGATGAGAGAGAAGAGAAAGGCAAAGACAGATACTTAGTATGGAGGTAGAAGGTTTAGGGGAGGCACAGTTTTAATCCTCTGGCTTTTTGTGTACCGGTTTTCCTCACTGAATCTCATCTTTCATAATATATTAATAAAAAATTGTACTGGTCTGTGGGAAAGTGGACAGAAGTGAGATAGAGTGAACAAGAATAAGTGCCTATTTATATCTTTTCACCTTCCTCACTCTCAGAGGAAATTCCTAAAATGAATGCTTTTGACTAAGCAAGGAACAGAGGACAAATATAAGGTGAAAGGAGGGAATACAGAAAAGATTTCTGTCTCTAAAAAACTCCCACCCCTCCTATTACACACTCCAAATGTGCAATGTTGTGTGCTCACCCAGGCGGAGTCATTCTGGAGGCTCCTCAGGAGTATTGTAGCTCCCCTCTGCGGCACAGACTCTGATTTAGTACTGTTAATAAACATGATGTAGTGCTTACAGTGATTGCTCGGACAGGAATGTTTCTTTTTTACTTCTCTTTTTCATACCTACACACGGTTTCACATGTTTGCATGTGGCGCTGAGAGAGAAGAAGAAAATGTAGGACTGTATGGTTTATTTCAGACCCTCGCTGCTTTAATTATTTAAGCAGAGGACACAGACAAATTCTTCTGGGGCAGGTTTAGCACTGTGAAATGCCACCCCATTTCCCAGAATTATTACCCGGTCTGTCCTGTTGCTTTCTGGAGCAAATCCAGCCACTTGTTGCGTCAGAACACCAAGGTGACAGGGCCCAGACGTGAAGCATACTTCATCCAGTATAATTTAGTGTTTCTCTATTGAGTTATATTTCCAGTGGACATGTATATTTGTTGTGTAATAACATACCAGCAAGCGTAATGTTCATCGTCACAGGTTGTTGTCACTGTCAAAGGTAAATATCAGCCTGACAAAACTGCACATTACAAGCAGCTTTGAGGTAAGGCAAGCTTCTTTTTTTTTAGCTTTTCATCATATACTGTACATTTTCTTCAAACTATAAAAGAAGGGTCAACAGTGCATGCTGGGAAGTCTGCTGATATGCTGAACATGTCTCTTGAGAAACATTTAAAGATGACTGGACTCAGTACACTCATTCAACTCATAATTTCAAGATGAAGTAAATGCTCTGAAGATAAGTACTAGGTTTCTTTTTTATATTTCCTCTTGTTTACATTGTTTGTTTACTTTTTTTAATTTTTATTGGTTCTTCTATTTTGCTGTCCACTCTGCTGCTGTAACACGACAAATTTCTCTGTTGTGGGACTGATCAAGGTTTATCTTATCTCATCTTATCTTTCTTGTCTTATCTTTTAAGTTTAATTAACTTAAATAAATAATGATTATATTATGAATTATTCACTGTAAAGTATTTCCATGAAGTAAATGATAATACATGATTGATTCCACTAAATTCCTACATGGTTTTTTACAGTTTACCACATTTGTCTGATCATGTGCAAGATGCTCAGAGGGGTTTTCCTCCCTAATTAAAATACAATTTGCTTGTTTCCAGCCTTCTCAAAACAGCAACCATACCCAACAAGCTGGATTTATGACGTGCCTGCCAGCTTCTCCCTGGCGCAAATCTTCCAGCAACATGCTCCCGGCGCAGAGCCCACATGGACGGCCACAGCTGGCTCTTATTACAAACCCATACAGTAGCCATTCTTTTTCACTTACCCCCCTCCCTGTTTGGTGACGCTTATTAGAAATGTAACATACTAGTCTGGGAGTTTGTTACAGATTTATGCATCACAGGTGCTCCCTTTTAAAAAAGTGTGCAAGGGTTACCGTGGCAATCTGTACCAAGACAACATATCTACATGCATGAAGGGAGGAGGGTGACTAATCACGTTTAAAACAAATGCTGGCTTGTAAATAAAAGCATGTGTACTGAATTTGGAACATGGATTCTGGATTTGTCCCAAGGTTGGTGAGAAATAAACAAGTTATTTTCCAAACATTTGTAATTTTCTTCCTAAACACAGGCTAGCAAATAATGTGGAGAAATTTACTTCATTTTTAAAATGTGTCTGGTCGTGAGTATTTCATTCCTATTACACTGTAAGTGAAAATGGTATAAATGTATATGTTTGATTATCTCCACCTGGCATACAGTAGCTCTGCCATTGGTATCAACAATGTCGAGAAGAGGGCTAAATAATATTCCAAAGTTAAGCAAAATTTTGGCAAGGTATGAGGCTCCCTTGACCTCTCAACTCAAGATATTTGAATGAAAATGGGTTCTATGCAAACCCACAAGTCTCCCCTTTACAGACATGCCCACTTAATGCTAATCCCATGTAGTTCTTGGCAAAACCATGGAGTTTTTTGTCTGCAGCACAAATGTGTTATTTTCACCTATGCTAAAAATGGTATATTTGAATATTCCTGCATACTGTGGTCCCATAACAGTATTGGAATTGCATAAATTGTGTATGACTGGAAAGCTGAGACTCTTGTAGGTTCAATGAGCCCAATTGTATTCATGTGTGTTAATGTTAACCCCCAAAGTAGCCATTTCATTGTAATGAGACAATTTTTTGAAACTTGAACATTATTGTGGTCACTTGTTGGAATTAAACTCAGTTACTTTGGGGGATCTAATCAACTCTATGCCAAAATATTAACCCTCTGCATAACCACAACTTCCACTGGGACATGCAGGCTCCAGCCTTTGAATAGGCAACATCAAGTGTAAATTATGTAGAATTTCAGCTTTTGTCAGTTTCTCCAAAAAAGTAAACCTCTTTATACTTAACTGAAACAACAAATTAATTTGTGTAGTTTGGAATTACCATCTTGTTTTCTTAGTTTTCTAAGTTTGGTGTTGTCCTGGTATTGCAGTAGGTGCTTCACCATCTGTTGCCTGGCAGAGATTTACACTGTGCTAAGTGCACATTTCTAGTTTAAGTATTTATTTATTGTCAGTATTGATTATATAGAAAGTTTTTCTTTTCCTTACTCCTTTCGTTTATTTATATCCATTTCACGCCGTTTCATCCACTGGACTTATTCCTATACAAAATTTAGTTTCTGTCTGTTACACCCAGCTAGTGGCACTGGATTATGCATAACTTTTTTGTTGTTATTTCGTATAAAAATTGTTAGATTGTTTACAGGTGATGTATGAGTAAGGGTGCACCTGAATCCACATCTATTATTTGGAAAAGCACAAATAATGAGATGAAAGCAGACATTTCTTCTATCTAAAGTTGCTCATAACTATTCTGAAACAGTCAGCTCCATGATTAGCTGCATAGTTGAAAAAAGGTAGCATTACCTTAATCAATATCACTGATCACCGATGACTTTTTTCAGTGTCTGATTGTTCAATATCCCCTTGTTAAAAGGAAGGTGGTGGTGGCTTCAGACAGTTCATAAAACCCAGTTTAGTTAAAAATAACAAGAGAGATAGGTAGATTAAAAAGTATAGTATGAGGAATATCGAGCATATATTGTAATTTTCTTATTTCTTTATCAAATAAGTTTTTGAGAATGCTAAAATAGTGTATGTTCATGCTCACAGTAATTTGAGTGTTCACTCTCCACTTTGTAAGGATTGTCTGTATTCGAATGAATTTCCAGAGCTGCCTCTTGATGGACTTTGACTGGTACCTGGTGAGTCTGCTGCCTGTCTGTCAACACCAGATACGCTGAGCGTGAGCCTGTGTGTGCCGGCAGAGTCTGTAACTGCTGCCAACACGTACTGTAGGGGAGGATCACACTCCTGCCCAGAACATGCAACGGCGCCCTGAAACTGCTCCTGACTGACTCCTGGCTTTGAGTGAGCACGGACACATTTAAGAAATAGAAAGCATTCTTGTCCAAGCTACATGACATGGGACCAAAGGTGATGAGTTCATGGACTGAGCTTTGAGTCGTAAGCCGGGGTTCTGACAATGTCTGTCTCTTTCCATCCATGCCTGTGTCTTCAAGTTTCATAGGCAGCTCTCCCTCAGAAGTGTCCCTCCCCTGCCCTTGTCTCGACTCCTCACTTTGTCTCCACGCTCAGCTACACCTCTCCAGTTACTTGGCACCACACCTCCTGGTTGTTATCCCCTCAGCTTCCCTCCTTTTGACTCCATCCCCACCCTGTCATGCTGAGGAGGGGGACACTCAATGCCTTTAATGTGGCCTTGGCCCCATGTTTCTCCTGCCTTTCCGACCAGTGGGTCCCAGCTCCACCCTGGGTGATTGATGGCAGGGATGCCCTCTCCTCTCACCCTCCACGCCCCCACCCCCGGCTAGGCGGACAGCATAGCGTTTCATGAGCTCATCTGTGTGGCGCCCAGGAGCTGCACCTCAAACGCAGGCACCACTCTTGTCTCGTCCCGCATGACTCCCTGGGGGACACAAAGCATGTGTGACCTCCCTTTAACCAGCCTGCAACCCCATCTCCACACGACCCTGCAGTACCCTCACTGTATCATCACTGTCTCCATGCTCAATCCCTTGGACAGCCAGACTCTAAACTCCCACTAAACACCAGAATATCCCTTTATTCTGCCTTTAAATTTCCATCCTATTCCACTCATTATCACGTGGATTCCACAAAATGAAATATCGCCAGTCCATTCACTAAAGAAAGGTAGATTTCCTTCTGCACTTTCAATTTGTGCACAAAAAATCTAAATGCAAATGTCAGAAAAAAGGTTTTATGCTTGGCTAAGGTGAAAAGTTAGCATATCAAAAAAGCAGATAAAGTTTCAATAAAGGCTGGTAGAACATGCCTTGACACAGTACTACCTCTTCTGCTTCATCTACTGTAGACAAAGTATTCAGACAAAGCACTAATACACACTTCCTCATTTAACAGGTCGCAATTGTTCAATTCAGTGCCAGCGCAGAGAGTAGTGTGTCCTGCATGTAGTGAGGTGTAAATAGTGGATTAACCATAACCATAAGTTTCCCTGACCGCTGCAAAGCTCAAATGATCAGATTTCGTTTAAAAAATGCCACTACACCCTGTGGTGTGATAGAAAAGTGACTGACATGCAGCAATGGCTCCTGTCTAGACTCAAACAAGCTGGGGCACTGCTGCTTTTATTTATTTATTGTGTACTGATGGTAACCTTAGTGCCAGAAAAAAAAATTGATTATGTGCAATGGAAACATTCTACATTATCTGTGTAGGACAGCTGTGATACAGTTAAGATGAGAGAAAGACTGACTGTGGAAATGGCAAATGTGGTTAGAGTTAGGCTATAAAGCGTTTGACTAAGAGAAGGGATAACTTTGTTGCTAGGAAAACAACATAGTTTGCATCAAAATTATTACTTGCGTACAACTAGTGTTTAAGATCAGGGGACCTTTGTTGTCATAGTTACAACAAGACCTGCTTGAAAAACAACAACAACCAACCTCTGAAGGGTACATGAAACAAGAAGCAGCCTCTCTTGTTCAGTTCCAATGTTTTGTTGGACTATCCACTATCACAACATTTTTGACCAAATATCTACATATATCTACAATATCTCTACATTGTGACAATATTGTAAGGACATTTGGTGCTTTCACAGAATATGATGATATACAAACTCTATCACGATATCTATATCACAATAGGATATAATATCAATATATTGCCCAGCCCTACTACCCCCCCCCCCCGACCTCCTCTGTACACCTGGACTTTTTGCTCAAGA
>JAJHUR010000613.1:0-26011 GCA_027495735.1 Lutjanus campechanus
TGATTATGTTTTTATCATTTCTTTATTGAATATTAACTTTGGACTTTTTTTTCATATTGTCAATCCCAAAATATAGTCCCAAGTTTTAGTTAGGCTATTTTTTTTTTTTTTTTTTATCATTGAAGCCACATAATTAAGGTCATACAGCACCCAAAAGCATTTCCCTTTAAGTGTTGCATATCTATCTCAGACAATCAGTGTTGCCATAACCTGATATCAGACTGAATTTTCAACTCGTTCCACTCCATTTCCATATCATTTCCAGAGAATCAGTCAGCTCCATGGGGTGGGTGGATTAGTAGGTCTGGATCTAGGCAAGTATTGCTGTATTTAAAAACAATCTTTATTGGCAGTAGTTTGCCATCTGTAGACTGAGTAAACCTCAGTTCCAGAACTTTTAACTTGTGCTATGAAGTTTTTCACTTCATGTTAAGTATTGCTATGTAATGTTATTGTATGTTCACATATGCATCTCTCCAAATATTTCAAGTATGAGTGACTGAAGCACATTTTTAATGTAAATATTGAAAAATAATAAAGACAATGTAGCTGCACTTAAATATATCATACAGTACTATGTAGCTTTACATTATGTGTCATCACTGATAAAATGTGACGGTGTGTGATTGCACCTTTAAACAGTTTTGACATAGAACAGACAGTAGAAAATTCTGACTGTGAGGTTCAGAATAACATTGCAACAATTCTAGTTCCTCAATATTTGATCTAGACAAGAAACGCCTATGAGTTCTGTCTTAATTTAACAGTACAGATACTGACTATATATCAGGAAGACAACAGCCACATGGCTTCCTGTTTACACTTTTTTTTAAATTTTTTTTTTTAGCTGACTTGAAGACAGAAGAATGAGGAAGGAGACAGCAGCTCTGGCATGTTTAAAAAGATATCTTCAACAAGCTGCTTGCCTGTGTCATTTGTCTCAAGTTTAGAATGAGTGTGTTGTGAAAGCACCGACTTTAAATAACTTTAAGAGTTGGCTCGACAGGTGTTGCCTGTCAAAATAGTCTTACATCTTGAGAGCACAGTTCTCTTTACGTCAGATTTGATGATGCCTTGACTGAAATTCCGCTTTCTATTTTGCATGTATTTTTAACAACTTTGATATTTTCACTACAGCTGCTTCCCACCTTATGTCACCTGTAAATGTGCAGTATTTGAATTATACACTGTCTGTATCTACTATTTCATTACCTTTATTTACAGTTGTGCTTTCCCCAGTTCTCCCATTGTATTTTCTTATCTCCCGATTACTTGCATCAGACACACCTTAGCACTATGGTAATAAAGCAACCTGAGAAGTTGCTGGTATGAGTTTTGTCAAGCCAAATTTATGAGAAAGGTCAAAGGGCATCTTAGGTTACATGCTGAGATCCAAGCTTAGATTTAAGTGTGTTGGCATGGCCACCAGGGGAGAGAGAAGATACTGCACATAAAAGAAAAACAGAATTACAAATGCTTTTGTAGGTATATCATTGAATAGTTTATGTATAATCAGTGGATCATTGAATATTTATAATAAAAAACAAAAAATAAAACAAAATAGATGCATCTACATACACATATTTAGCCTGACTTTGCAAGAGTGTGTCACTAGATTAGATTTAACAAGACTTTAACTTGACCTTGTGACAACGTGGCTCTTTGCTCACTGGCACAAGCCTCCTATTCAGACACTATAGTGCCAGATCAATAAATCAGCTTTCAGGAATGTGGGGCATTGGAAAGTTGATATGAGTTGTTTCACTGTGGTTAAACTGCAGCAGAGGGGGGAAAAAAATATTGTTATAGTATTCTGAAACACGGTCCAAATGACAGATTTTTATATTTCCAGAGCTAACACATGTTTCCAAGTTCACCGTAAAGATATACTCTACTCTACTATACTACACCAAAGCTGCAAATGCTACCAGCTTGTTCTCACATGCGACACTCCTCGGGACTGGACGTGCTGCGTCTCAGGTGTCCACTTTTATGTAAGTGGACATTAACCCTGTGATCTGTGTAAATGTCACTCTGAGAGTGGCATCTGAGTCAGCACAGAGCCTGTTTGGGAATCCCTCTCTGGCCTATTATGGTGTCATCGTCTGGGTCCCCTTCTTCTTTGGCATGTTAGACGCATGTGGGAATTGCGCTCAATTCAGCATGGAATCATGGAACGGAGACCTGCTATGGAGTGAAACATTACCTGGCTTTGCTACAATGTAAACGTGCAATGACATTTCCCAACAGAGGCTGGAAATGTGGCAAGATGTTAGAACTGGACTTGTAAGTGCTCACATGTGGACAAAGCCCTGTGAATGTTACACTAGGTTTTTTGTTTCCCCTTAAAATGCATGAACCACTTACAGCAACATAAATAATATAACACCATGCAACTGAGTGTGCTGTTAATGCAGAATGTCAGAGTACTTTAGAGTAATGGTTCTCAAGTTTTTCAAGTCCCCCCCCCCCCAGAATAATTAGGTTGTTGATTGCGACCCACCAACCCTGTCTGACCGAGAACCTTATAAGCAAACCGTTGCTTTGACTCTCACAAATACACTTGAGAAAGTATATTCTAAGGCAAATTAAATCACTAGTTCACACAATGCAATGTAAAACCTATTCGCCAGTCTGAAATATGGCCTCATTTCCCATCATGCCTAAGGCTTGACTGAATAGTTTGTTAAGTTTGCTATTTTGTGTGACAAAATGCAAACGATACCATTTGTTTGTGTTTGTGTTTTCTGAAATCACGGTGGTTTATGTTGGTAATTGTCATTTTTGTGCTGGTTTACAGTTTTAACTATTTGCGCACTGAAAAAAGAGAATTGTCGGACCACCTGGCAATCAAGTCAACAAGTTATTAAACTCAACTGCTTTAAGTCAGATGACCTTAGTGCGTTATTTAAGTTTGTTAAATACTCCGAATATATTAGCTAATGTTCGCATGCCTTAACGTTAGCCTGATTTAACAATAGACGAATTGTTCAGTAAGTTTTTACGAAAACCTAAACACCACAATTTAACTAATTCAGCTGGATCAAAATACATCATTGCATCACAAACTCAAACTCAAAGCTCAGCTGGAGCAGGAAATAACTGCGTAAGACGTGGACGCCATGACGTTAAACACGCGATAGTAAGAGAGTCCTGCTTTGACTGAAACAGGATAGGTTAAGGTAATAGGATGCAATTTTAAGTTGTTATAATCCGCAGAAATAGACTGCCATCTCTAAAGCAGAAAGCTGAGTGACTAATTCAAATATTGCATTTCTTGAACTACTACTGGAATATACTTTTTACAGTGTGAGGTGGCAGTTACAGTTCATGTTGTGTTTTGTATATTTTTGAGCGCCTGAGCCTCGTGTTGAATGTCGTAACGTGGCTGAAACAGAGAACTGCTTCCTGCCACAAATTATTATTTTTATTTACACTTCCTCTGCAGCCATTTGGTGACCCCCAGGAATTATCTTGCGATCGCCTTGGGGGGTCCCAACCCACAGGTTGAGAACCACTGCTTTAGAAAATCTGATACGTGGAGACACATTTAAACATGTGACTTTGTAATTCTATCCTTGAATTGAAATAAGGAGATGGCTGTACCCACCACATGCCCGTTACTCCATCTCTCCTGTCCCTCCCTCATGTCTTATTACTGTTTTTTTACCTGCTAAAAAAAGCCTCAGCCACTCTGCAGCTGTTAAGGGATAGCATGTCAACCATTCTCAAAAAGCGCATGGCGACGAAGCTTTCACTGACTGGTCCTGAGAAGCAACAGGGGTGAAAACAAAGTACTGAGCACATGATCTGTGGGTGCATTCTCCCAGCGTACCAACGGTCACTAAGGCGCTCTGTTAATTAATTGAGCGTACTGTCCCTTTAAGGGAGAACAGGGGAACCTTTGACGTCAGTGCAGTGGGAGATATTCCATGATGTTTCTGAAAGGATGGAGCGAGATAATTTTGGTGTTAGCTGTGGCTGTTGTGGACGTGTTTGTGTTCCAAATTGCACGATTTGGCTCTCTTTAATGTGAGAATCAATAGTACTCAGCCCCTAATCAGATGTTAATGACCATTACTGGGGCTACAGAGGCATGGCAGTGGAATTAAAAGGCTAAAGCAGCTTGTGAAAATGGTCTTTAATGGGTGTACGTGGAGGATAATGTTAACATGTTATCAGAAGGAAAGAAAACCAGCTGCAATGACATGTCACAGCAAATGTCTGGAGGAAAAATAAGAATAGTAAAACATGTTTTTTTTTAGCAGACAGTTATGAGTGACATCCCTATGAATGACACATAAGAGGTACATGCCTTTGCACTATGCAGAAAAGCCTGATCTTTTTGACAGTGTCAACCATTTTAACCAGTGTGACAGTTCACCATTACACTCTTATTCTCACTCTCCATCCCATCAAACAGCCCTGCCCACTCAGCCTGCTGCCACCACTCTACATCTCTCCTTCTTGTCAGTCCCCCTAACAGACTCAGATCCCATCCCCGTCATTCTGTGCTCTTCCTCTATGGTGCCTTTGTCCTCTGTACTGACCTCTCTTTCGCGCTGTGGCTCTAGATCCCAGTGCAAAGGGGCTGCTGTCCCTGGATCCCCGTGTGTGAGTGTCTGCACAGTTCCTGCTGCACGGCAGCCCTCCCTCCCCCATACTATGCCTTTATATAGCTCAGCTGAGCCTGCTCAGCCCGCGGTGCATTCTGGGTAAGAGGGAGGACAGGCAAGGAGAGCGAGGGAGGGAGAGGAATGATGATGGACAGCAAGAGGCAAGGGTGAAATTAGAGGCAGAGAGAAAGGAGGGGGGCAGAATGCATGACTGCAAATTATTAGTTCAGATGACTGTGTTGCTGCTGCCTTGTTTGAACCTTAAAATCCTGTGTTTTTAAATCTTGCAAAGTTGAAACATTATTGTGTTAGAAACGAAATATGTGCAGGAGAGTGTAGATTCGTCAATGAAAAACAGAGGCTGAATACACGTCTTTGTGTTTTCATTTACATTTCTGCTGAATCTCGATTGCACAAACCAAACAGAAAGTTAACCAACAGGTTTGGTCAGTGCTTTGTGTTTTGTTCCACTAAAGATTAGAGCTTGGGAAATCCAGTCCATTGATTGTGTTGTTCAAAGTAGGTCTGGGACCAATTTTCAGTGCGCTGAATGTGATGATCGTTCCATGCTACAGAGGTCAGTGTTACTCTTGTGATTTTCCTTAAAAAAAAGATGAATTAAAGGTGCAGTAACTGATTTTGGAGAGAGGTGAAGGACGTTTTGGGGGCGTCACTTTGTGCTGAAAGGTGGCAGGAATGTATTAAGAGCTCAGGCAAGCAACGGAGGGGATCAGGATGAGGTAATGAAGCATAATGGTGTATCGAAAGGGCATAACCTAGCCTACTACAGAGCAAACAATTTGAAAATACTCAAACAATGTTAGTAGCACACGTAGGTCATCCACCACACCCATAGTTACAATGAATCATTTAAACAATGCCAGTATCACATCTACTGTGGAAAGCCCCAGTCTGTGTCAGTTAGCTTAATGCCCTTAATATGACAAAATAGAAACAACTGAAGGAATAATTTTAACATTAGTTTAGTTCATGAGTCACGTTCAACCAATCATGACTCACTGTATGTTTTGTAGGCGTGTTCTCCTTTGTTAGTTAACGTCTCTTGGTACGAGCTATTTTTCTGAACATTTTTAACAAATTATGCTTTTAAAAAGTAATGGGGACAAAATTTCACAACGTGGTGGAGACGTGCCCCCTGCATCCCCCGGTGACTGGCCGAAGTCGCCTGTCATGGGCTGGATTTTCTAAAGTCTGAAACCTGTCAAGATGAGGTGCAGAAGTCTGGTTTTCTTTAGAATTACATTATGCTTTAAGGTTATTATGGTACTTTTGCCCAATGACACCAGAAGTTACCTGCATACACCAGCTTTCATGTTTGCAAACTTTACAAAAGCGACCCAAGGCATAATTTAATCAAAACTAAATAAAAATGGAGGCCAAAGAAACATCTGAAACATTTTATTAAAAGCATGAGGGGACATATTCATGTCCTCAAATGGAACATAAATACAAAATATATTTATATGTACAAATTATGGCAGAGACAAATAGAAGCGTACCAGGTACTTTCTAAAAAAGGTTAATTCACAAAAAACAGAAGAAAAAAAAAAGATTATTTAACTTTAGCTCCCAATGTGTTGTTTTTATCAAAGATAGATGAATCAAACATAACCACTATGAACTTGATCCATCCTGGTTCAGAATATCTCTAAGATTCATAAGCTTTGAGGTACAAAAATGAGGTATGCACTACTTCTGGATAAAAAGCAAGCCCAAAGGTCAAATAGGTCAAATAGTTTTTGTACAGTACCATTTTACAGAAGCTCTGTACAGCAAATTGTTTCAAAATTTGAACTTTCATAGCAACAAATGGGTAGAAATGCACAGCGGCCCCCCACTTGATTTTGATAATACACTGACAATTAGCAAAAAATCTCCACATTTATGGTGAAACTTGGCAAAATTTTGTTGCTGAAATCAGAAGAAAGTTTTCAGAACCATCACATTTGCACTGTATTGCAATATAATTCTTAAAATGTTGCCCAACAATATTCAAGAGCAGGGAATAGAGTTCACTCTGTATCTCACAGAGGTAATACAAGGTTTTGACCACAGGGAGGCAGCACACCTGCAGCACAACCTCGAATTGGTGCTTCAGTATTGTTCGTGGTATTAAGATTCCTCGAAATATGACACATCCGTCTTATCCATCAGCTTCTATTTCTATGTTAAGAAATAATAACAATGGCAGTATTTAAGCAGTAGTCTGTTATCAGATGTTGAGAACATTATGGGCAGCAGGTAGCGTTACTTTCAAAGCTAAGCAGAAACATTAATTGGAGCTTGAATTATCACACAACTCTAATGTTCACTCTATAAAATAAGCAGCTGTTTCCTATCACTCGCCCAGTAACCTCTGTTACTGCATACTGTGTCAGAAGATGCATTTTTTATAAATGCATAAATCCACATAAATTACATTTATGTGGGAAATTATATTTCACTCAGTCAGTTAATTTAAGTGGATTTGTATTTTTCTTTTTTGTCTTAGTCAGAAAAAAAATGTGGTTATCAATCAGTGGAAAGTTGAAACTGACCAAAGCGGTTTGTTGAACACTGGATGGACATCCCTAATACTGTTACTGCACAAATAACACCAGTTTTCTATGAGTGATGAGACAGAGTCCTGCACCGGGTCACGTAACCATGGGTACTCCAAGGGTAACCAGCAAAAAAGTAGAAAAAATATACATTGTAAAGACATAAAAACTCAAACTCTGAAGTTTTGAAAAAGTTTTACCAACTAATAAGGTTTTGTTTTTAATGAATCTTTGAGCTTGAAAAAAACCACAAAACATTAAAGTAAAAGTGACAAATGGTTAATATAATAATTTCAACAAAAGATTATACGTCGGCAAATCTATGTTTAGTCAAGTTCAAAACTTTAGAATCTGAGATTCAAAACTCAAAAACTAGAAAATAGAAAATTGTGGGTTTTCTCAACTTTTTTTTTAAAGTGTATATTTATATAAATTCACAGGTATGGGCACACGTAAAAATTAACTAAATCCATAATAAAATGTGCAATATTTTTAACATCTTTTTAAGCTCTTATTTGAGAGCATAATAAGCTTTCATCTGGACTGTTTTGTTTGTGAAAGCTTACGACACATAACCTGACACGCCAGGTGATATATTACACAGAACAATGTGAAAAGTTGTCCTTAGAAACTGTTTGGAAAAGGGCAGGCACTTTCAAAAAAAACAGCGACTGGATGAACAATCTGTCTATCACATCTAACAGTGACTTACTTAAACCAATCAGATCAAACTCTTGCCGAAGCCGGGCGGGAGAAGCCTGTTGAGAAAAGCCTTCAGTGCCGTTTTTTGCTGGTATCACAGTATCAACGCTACCCTCCTCTGCAGCCACCATTGTTCGTTCGATACAAGTCGCTTTCATGGAGCCTGACAAGATGGATTCTCACGAGATCTTGCAAATGCCCCTGACGGCCCCTAAATTTACATTCAGCCAAATAATGGGGATGCCATGGATCCAACAGCGATGTAGGCTCGCTGCTAACTAATACATCAAAATGGATGATACACAGACAAAAATAGCCACTGGTGAATGCCAAATTGTGGACAATACATCGTCGAAGGCCAAGTCGAATACTTGAGAGGAATTTGGTGTAATCGGAGACCGTGAGAATAATGCTGTCAGTGGCTTTGTTGCTTGTAAAGTGCCAAAAATTATTAGCTTTTTAATAATCGCCAGCTATGCACATCATCACCGAGTAAACACATCAACAGCTGCAAGAGCGCAGGTGTTTAACAACTGACGGAAAACTTTTCCAAGAACACGAGTGAAAAATGAGTGACTGCGTATGTATCTCACAGGTTCTGGCTGGTCTCGATGTGACTTGGAGATAACTGAGGATAACGGGTCGGGGACCGAGTCTTGTGGGCATGTGCGTGTTGGTTTAACTGGACCGGTGCAGGACTCTGTGATGAAAACCACAAATATTCAATGATAACAGCAGCACTGATCAGAATCAACTCCGTTTCAATCATTAAATCTTTGCGATTTCCACAACTCACGCTGGAGGTCTCCACATTAATTGTCCATATTACTCTGTATGCCCATCATGTGCGTCTAAAAAAACACGTCTGACACCAGGAAATACAATCTTGAGTCTGAAAAAAATGCTGATTAAGGCATTAGATTGTTGTTATCATGTTATCCCAAACTTATTTTCTTCTCCCCCTCACCACCGAGCTTAAATTCTGCTTGTTTTCCTGTTATATTTACACACATTTAGAACAAATACATCGAGCAACATTTTGACAGAGCACCACCTATTGCACATAGAATTCGTCTTGTTATTAAAAATCTTGTTAGTTCACCCTTCAGTGCTGTCTTTAAATGTTGGCTCACTGCTTCTTTCACTTCTTCCGCTCTTATTTTCTTTGACATGAACTTGTTGCAGCACTCTTCGCCGAGTCCTAGCTGGAGAAACCACCAGGTGGCTCAGGATCGGGGGATGGAGGGCTGTCCTGGTCGTCCGTGGGCAGCTGGACGCGCTGCTCGTCCATGCGCTTGGCCTGCACCCTCTGGATTAGACTGAAGAAGTCTTCGTCAGGCACTGTGGGGGCGTGGGGGCCTGCTTCTGGTGGGGAGCACCGCTGATCATCAATCCTAGAGGACTACAGTCAGAAAAGTCATAAATTTAGGCTGTAGAGGCAAATGCGACAACACCACTGAATTCACACTTGATATTATATATAACAACCAAGTCTATGTGACTAATAATTATGAATCAAAGGCTGGACTGCACCAACAAGGAATATTTTTTGAAACTTGATTAAATCATGGCACCAAAACCAAAGCACCAAAACCTCTCTTTAAACTGTTAAGTTTTGACTCTAAACCTAGATTAAATCTATTTCTGATGCACCAAAACTCCAATTTAAAATGTGATCCAGTATTAACTTTAAACTTACACTTGAGGAGCTTTAACTTTTTAAATGGCTGCTTCTTTTAGATGGATTGAGCTGAAGAATAAAGTTCCTTTAAAAAGTATAGGGACAGACTCAACCTAACTTTTAGTCATCAGTTTTATGTGTCTCTTCTTTCTTTGACTTGTTGATCCATTAAAACAGTCAGCCAGTTGCTGCCAGTCAGTCTTTTTTCCTTACTGTGTTGTTGTCCGCTTTAATCCTCCATTATTTGTCCATATTACTCCATTAATTTACCCAACAAGTTTTTCTTTAGAGATTCTCTGCCAAGCCATTATGAGGCTAATTAGGCTAACTAACTTTTTAGCTAGCTAACAAGCAATATAACATTTTGTTAACCTTTTAGGTAGCAAACAATGTAATTTTTTTTAAAAACAACTTTTTAGCTAGCTAGCAAACAATGTAATGTCTTGTTAACTTTATAGTTAACTAGCAAACAAACTTATGTTTTGTTTACTTTTTACCTTGTTAGCAAACAATGCAACATTTGTTTAAAAATACAGAGTAGCTGGAAGTTAACCATTTTAGCTAGCTAGAAAACATCATAATGTTTTGTTAACTTTTTAGCGAGCTAGCAAACAATGCAATCTTTTTAAAACTTTTTAGACAGCTGGAAAACAGTGTAATTTTTTTTTTACTTGTTATCTCATTTACAAGCAATTTAATGCTTCAACATTTTAGCTAGCTAGCAACCAATGTAATATTTTGTTAAAAAAATACAAAGTAGCCAAAAGTTAATGGTTTTCTCCTTTTATTCTTACCAGGTCTTGACATCACAAAGATTTATTCATCTATGTATTTTATTTTCAGTAAGCAAACATCTTCATATTGCTAAACCTATTTAACTTCAGGTTACATCGTTTTAAATCTGGATTTACTCATTTTACATGTAGTTTACCACACTCTGATTAGAACCCATCTTAGATTAAATTAATATTTTCTGGACCAAGATGATTAAACCCTTGACTTCCTGTCATATGTTGAGTTGTGGCCTTACCTGGCACTTAATAAGCATGTTGAAGAAGTCATCGCTGGGTTCTTGATGATCTCCCTCACCCACCAGGTGTCCCAGATTGTTATGGGTGATCCTCAGGCCTGGGAGGTTCCCCACATTAACTCGCTGGTCATCAAGACGGCGGCTCTGAGAGCTAGCAATCAAATCAAACAGCTCCTCAGTCTGGGGGGAAGTGGTAATCGAAGGATCTGGGAGAAAAGAGACGAGAGACCAATGAGTCGAGTCCGTGAGGTTTCAAAATAGCGGACAAAAGACGAAACGGGTATCTGATAACTGTTACCAACCTATCATCTCGTTCAGGGATGACACAGAGTTCGCAGCACCTTCTCCGTTGTCTCCGTTCTGTGAGTCATCAAGATGGCAGCGCTGGTCATCCATGCGGCTGCTCTGGAACTTGCTGAGGAGGTCAAAGAAGCAGTCTTCATCGGAGGGGTCCCGGCCCAGCTTCTGAAAAGAAAAATAACAAGAGTGCTTAACTAAGACGAAACTGGTTATGCACTGTCATTTGTTGATTAACTTTTACTGGAATCAAGATTTTTTTCGTCTTTAAGTGATGAAATATTCTCTACTAATGAAAAGGATATCATGGGAGGAATTTTGCCCTGTTTTGAAGCTAGTCTCTGTTCCAATTGAGGCTTTTATTTCACCACTTTGAACAGCTCAGACATGATACTGAGGCCAGTGGACTGGACTAGATTATGTCGAACTGTTCCTCGAGCTAAGAACAATGATGTGCAGGTGACTTAATTAAACCTGATGCCCCTATGAGTTGGACGATGACGAGGATAAGATGCCCAGCTTGTTCAAGAGAAAAATAATCTGATTAACTCACAAGGGATGCCCCTCCTGATGAGACTGCCCTGCCCTAGATACTGAAGGTGAAACAATATAATAAAATGTCATGTATAAATAAACAACCCATTTGTATTTAAGCAAAACGGCCCTCTAAAAGTTCACATTTGAGCAGTGGAACTGTTAAACCCCAGCGAACCTCACAGCTCTAATCGATGATCAGCCGATCAATGTTTCAATTACCGATCGACCGAATGCTATTTCTGTGTTGCAGCCTCACTGCCGGTCGGCCTCTGACACTGACGGTGCTCTTTCCATTGTTCGTTTTGTGATAACACCGAAGGGTGCTCGCTCACATCACGTTGAACGACGCTCACAGCTACCTAATGTGTTTAAACTCTGCAAATGAAGCAGATAATAAGCTACAAACACACTGAGGCAGTAAAGCAGATGTAGAATTTATTACGTTTGACTAATTCTACTGAAATATTCTGGCAATCAAACTGCGATGTTACGATACCAAATGAGCAGCAATAAAATTAAGCTGCTGGCCCTTTGAGAAATTATCCCAGAACATTACAGCTGCCATCAAAGTAAATCCACTATCAGATAAAAGCAAAAACAATATAACGAAACATTTTCAGCTGTGTTTTTGAACAAAACAACAAACTAAAAGGACAACAATGGGCTGAATTGTACTTCCTCCATTTTATCTGACAATTTTAAAGGGCTCAACTTTAAAAATGTCTGGGGTCTGTTCCAGGAGGCACGTTTATTAAGACAGCTGGATAACTGCAGAGTAAAAACTGAGAACTCCTCAAATCTGGAACATGAACTGCTGCGACTTTTACTCTGTAAACCCAACCAAATAAATCCTCAAAACTGCTTCATGTAACAGGTTCCTGATCAGCTTTTGCCTTTGAGATTTAAAACTGGGAAAATAAAGAGTTTTGTTTTCAACACCGTCTCAAAGCGAGGAGTTAAAACCTCAATAACATCGGCTGCAGCCAAAACTTTAAAACTATTATACAAGGAGTTTTAACTGGTTATGAAACAGTCTCAATTTATCTACTGATGCTTCTATTTGATTTACTTAAGTTAACAAGACCATCCATGAGAAGACTGGCTGTTTCTGCATAGTTTTCCTTCAGGGCTGCCACCGAGTCGGAGTCTCCTTGAAATCAGATGAAACAAGCCTGTGTTTACACTTTCATCAGCAGCAATACAGTGAATTGCACAGATTTTCTTTTAGATAATTTATTTTGGATGTGATATTCTGGGGGTATTACGTTGGAAACACTACAACTTTTGTCCACAGGGGGGCTCCAAAATCAACAAAATATTGAAAGTTTCTTGTAGTAGCTTTAAGAAGGATCAATAGAAGCTCACAATTAATTTTCAACTAGTTAAAATAAAACTACTTGTGTTGAAATTGGTTGTTTAAGCATTAACAACTAATAAACGTAAGAGTTATTATAATATACATTATAACATATAAAAAAGAGCCAGGCATAAGGGGAAAAATGAGGAGGAAGATTCTTTTTTAATGTAGCATTTTGAAAATAACTTCAAGATGCCGAGAATACATTTTAAATTCTGTTTCGACTTCATTCTCAACATAATAATTCAACTTCAACTTTATTCTCAAGTTTTTGACTTTATTCTCAACATTTTAACTTGCATTTTTAAAGAATCCTTATACCTTACACTAATACTAAAAGCTCAACTTTATTCTTGACATTTGTTCCAAAGTGATTTTTTTTTTTAAACTTCCTCCTTTCCTTTTTCTTTAATGTAGCCCTAAGACAAAACAAAAGACAAATAAAGACAATGTTTTGTAATGAATTATGTGTCTTCTTAAAGATTTAATGGAGGTAAACATTAATTAACTAAACTAATGATGGATTAAGACTCAGGAAACCTCACACTTCAGTAATAGTGGGCAATAACTGCTCTAAAAAAAAGCAATTTGCGACGCCTGAACATCATCAACATGTCCCAAAGCAGCTCACTGGGAGACGAGGATCACAGATTTGAAAACAGTCTGACAGTGTCTCAGTCAGTGTATAAAAGCTTTTTTTACAAACCTTAACAAAACATCCCCAATTGCAACACAACAATCAACAATCACAACTGAAAGAAAAAGATTCGATAACTTCAACACCAACTAGCGGATGGAATTAAAATCACTTTGCCTTACAGCATAATGTGAAGTAGGTCAGCGTCAGCGGACACCTGATTCCCCTTCATGTCTATTCTAGGAATCTTTTCTATTGAAACTTTTGTTTTGCTGGAAAACAAAGTTATGCTTCAGACAAAACATAACTTTTATTATTATATTTATCATAAAAAGTTGCATCAGCTCCCTGAGAGACAAAGTTAAACATATAAACACGCAGTAAGAACACACAAACCACAGAAATCTAAAGGAAAAGTAAGTTAATAACCTCTGGTGTCCTCTGCACCATGTTGTCATTCAAGCTGTCCAACATAAATATATGTAAAACATCTTACCGGCAGCACCTCTTGTTCTTTGTCCTCTGTCTATTCCACTCTTTCTCTCTCTCTCATGTCTCTCTGAGCTCTCTTTCCCTCTCGCTCCGTCCACACGCCTGGCTCACACCTCCCTCTCCTCTTCTTTCACCCACCGCTTTACATCACTCCCTCTCTCTGCTCCCCTGCTGCACTCCACTCCCTCCCTCTGATTTCCTCTCCTCTTGTATCCCTCTATTCCAGCCGTCTTTGGATCTCCACCATCCACTCCCTCCTCTTCCTCCTCCTCCTCCTCCTCCTCCTTTCTGTCTCCCTCTTTTTTTTTCTCTTTCTGTCTTTCTCTCTGTGGCTCTCCTGCAGGCCATTTTTGTCCTGTTCACCCACTGTGGGAAAACAACTCATTATGGGAGGCAGGGGGGTTGACCCTGTGGGGAGGGTAGCAGCTCTGTGATCAAGGTCACATTATCAGCAGAGAGGGGGAGCAAAAAGGGGGGAGAGGAAAAAGCGGGTGGAAAGATGGGTGCAGGGGTGCAGTTATGAGTAAATTGCATACCAACAGCGGCAGCCAGCAGAGATCAACTACCTTCAAATGACAAGTACGGCCAATGTCAGCACTCAGTTCTTCAAGAACTCACATGACAAAACTCTATAATATACCGCTCATAATCAAGGACTTTTTGCCAACTAATCAGCAGTGACTTATAGCAGTTTCTGTCCTTGGCCCCATGGTTTCTGTGTGGATCTCCTCTCCTCTCTCTCTGTATTGTCCAATTAATCAAGTAGGCCAAAGGGGCAGAACAAGAGAGAAGGGAACACGTGATGATGATGATGATGATGATGATGATGATGATGAGAGAGAAAAAAAAGAGGGGGAAAGACGGTGAGAGGTGAGAGACGTGGGGCGAATGTAACAGAATAAAAAAAACAGAGGCAGTCCTTCCTAGATTAGATCATATGAGGTATTAATTACAGATGAACAATGGAGGAGAAATTAAAGAAAATTTAAAAGAAAAAATAAACCTATAAACATAATTGACAGACAATATTGCCATTTATTTATTTGCATGTCTTTTATGAGGAACATCAACTGGTGAAGATTCTGGGACACTGAAATTTTAGCCTAAATCTTTTAGCTTAGCTTAGCTTAGCTTAGCGATCAACTGCATATTTCAGACCCCTTTGCAAGGGTCTGTTTTTGAAAAAATGAATACATTGAAAAGTCAGCTGGAGATGGCATTTTCAACCAAGATGTGAAGCTAACGTTACCTTAATCAGCTAAGTAGCTACAGTTGATAACACCTGCTAGCGACAGTTGTCATTTTAGCAAATGAAATCACTTGCTGTCCACTACAAATGAGAACTGTGCTTTTGTGCACCTTTGTCTGCAATCAAGGATCCACTGTTGCAAAAATTACTGAGAATTTTGAGTGGTATATTTGCCACTGTTATCATTGTAAACTGCATATGAACCGTGCGAGAATGGAAAGCTTGACAGGTTTGGGACTTTCCCATATAAATGAACGTCTGTTACATTCGAGCCTTTGCCAGACCAGTTCACACAATGCAAACAAGCGTATTACCACCAAGTAAATCTCCCTAGATTTTGCAGTATAGTGGAGGTTATCCATTTTATGTCAACCGGCAGTGATTGGTTTGCCAGAGCTAAAGGGGGGAGCGACTGTAGCAGTGGAGTAGGCTACAGCACGGTAGAGCCAATGGCAGAAAGCTGTAGGTATATATCATAAGCAGTATGTCAACAGTGTTTGTGTAATTACTCTCACTGCCCAAGGGGGGAGACAAAAGTTCAACACTGCTAGTTATAAATTAATGAAGCTGTAAAATTTATATATAATAGATTCTTCCAATCGCAAAACACATAATATGGTCAAAATTTCCAAAACGAGCAAGTAACTAGGAGATTGTTTTATGAAGTTTAGTTACCAAGATCAAGACGCAGATGAGAAGTCAGTGGAAAGTTTGGTGAGCTACACTTACAACACCGCAAACTCTATCTGCTGATGAAGACCATGAGACATGGTTGAAAGCTATGAGTTAGTGGACCCTGAGTCGAGAATGTTTTGTCGGCTATTTGCTGTATGTCACTACAGCCCCAGGGGAGTTCAGTCAACAGTCACGGACATGCATCAGTCTGTACATGCTGATTGAATTTCTCTGCATTGTATTGACGTTGTTGACCAATAAAATGTTTTGTAGGTTGCTGATTTCAGTAGTTCACTGGAAATAACAAAGGTACAATGTGAACAAAGTTGGGATTTTCAGCTGTCCCCGATGATACACCCTAATGACATCTAATGGTGACTTTCTCCCTGATTTCTAGCTTTAGGAAAGAGCAACCCAAGTTCACGGACGCTGTCTTGGAAAAGATTGGCAGATTTGAAGAAGGGCAATGCTTCAATGTCATCAGAATTACCAACATTTAGCTCGGGATGCTATTTCTAGGCCCTTGTGATGCCCCTTGTGATGAGCTTTCATCACGCAGCCCAGTAATTTTCACTTTTTTTTTCCCCCCTCGGATGTCAGCTCGCTGATAACAACAATTAGCATTGTCACAGGAACGCGGCATGATTAGCTGCTGTGGGGACACACAGGATTTTAGGGATGCAACAGCTGCGAACCGGCACATTCATTAAGAATCTAGTTCACGTCAAATGGAGCACTCATGGCATTTAATGAGAAGACACCTTTACCCTGTGTCTGACTTCTTACATCATGCTACATAACCTCACGGGAAATTAAGGCAAATGTTCCCATTTTAATCTCTCTAATTTCTCTCATTTTCTCTTTAAAGCACAAGCCCCGAAGACATTTTTGACAGGTGGTGAACAGACAAGAATGGAAAAAGTAGTTAAGTGAATTCAGCAGTCAGCGTTTCAGGTCCCCTTGATGATTTCTGTGAGAAGAATTACACCCGTCTTTTCTCAGGCGGGCTCTCAGTGATTGAATTAAAAAGGTGGGCATATCTTAGATTTACGGTGAGTGTGAAGTGAACTCGGGGCTGATATTACACATTTTGGTGGGCGGTGTAATACTCTGAGTTATGAAATAAACTCACAGCATCAGCTGTCTATTTTTTTTCTGCTGTCAGCAAAAAATTAAGATGAAAAGATTCGATTCTTTATCCTTAGGCTTTTTATCGAGTAAAGCTGCAACGACCGAGTCTCAAAACCGAGGAGTTTTTGAATTGTGATACTTGCTTTACTGGAAACTGGACACAGTATTACAGATGCAGCAATGTGTGGTGTCGGAGAACACAAAACATACATTTCATAATCACAGCGTGAAGGCTTTGACACAAGAAGGCTGTTTTCACATCCATCTGCTGAAAGTGGAAAGTTTTCTCTGTGCTCACTGAAAATCTGTTTTTAAGGGGCGGGCCTACGAGCATGATTTGTGACATCACAACTAGTTTGGAAGTCAATCCTGGTCCAATTGGCCTTTTCTATGTCCAGCCCGCATTTACCTCGTGCTCCAGTGACAGTTGAGCATGCTTGGTACCTCTGTTAGCTCTCTCCTTTCCTGTAAAAGCAACATCTATTCGCATCTTAAGTTAGCTAATGCTAGCAAAGTGCTAGCTAACTAGCTAGCTAAGGATTCATGTAGATTAGCTAGCTAGTTAGACAACATTTCATTAGCTAACTTGAAATGTGCCTTTAGTAACATCTTTTAACCATTTTCAAAATCTTCGACAAAGGTGACCAAGGTACCAAGGTTGTTAAACTATTATTGGAGCACGGAGTGAAAAGGGTGGACAGTGCACAAACACTGAGAATGGACTTTACAGTGAAGTAGGAGACGTCTTCTGACCAGCAGGAAATCTTAAGAAATAAATACATTTTGAATATTCGTAGATTCTGGAACTTTTAATTAGTTAGAAGGAGTAGATACCCTTTTTAGGGATTTTAATGACAAACAAAAAAAATCTCACATTATTGCTCCAAGCAGAGAATTTATATGACTTAATACAAAAAAAAAAAACTTTCAGAATAGGCTAATATGTAAAATATTTTAAAACTGAAGCCAAAAATAAGACTTTTACAAGAATCTTTAAAAGAATAGTTTTAGGAAATATGCTTTCCTGCTGAGAATTATATCTGTATGGGTTCTGGTTGGCTGAGCTTTGCATAAAGTCTGGAAACAATAGGAAACTGTTAGCCTGGCTCTGTGCCGAGGTAACCTGTCAGCACATAAGGAACCTAATTGGATCACAGCAGGAAGCTAATAAGAAAATAAATCTTCAGCTACTCACTGGCACTGGGGGTGGGACTTGCACAGTGATGTCATCGGTGTCCACAGGAGAGTCCAACCACGGCCTTTCATCTGATGACTGACTGTCCGGATAGCCTTTTCTTTTACCCGGCTGCGACTGCTGACTCTTGGATCTCCTGGGTATACTCTCCAAGTCTTGGTTATCACCGTTCTGCGGTAAAAGAACTCACTGTTAAAGTGGGATGTGATAAGTCTTCGGGGAGAGGTGTGTGGATCACATTTACAGCCACATTTCTCTCTGAAGTGTCATACTGAAGTGTGAGAGCGAGAAACCACCTTGTCTGAAGAGTACTTCCACAGTTCTACACTGTCCATGCTGTTTCTCTTTGTGAATTTGGGTCTTGCTCCTGCGGGGGGAAAAAAAATACACAGGTAAATAAACATGCCTATATATTTGTAGAATCTCTTAAAGTTGGTCTAAAATCAAATCGAGCATGCAAGGCGCTCTTTGTCTTTTCTCGGTTTAGGCAGACAACCGAGCAAACAATCTGAATAAGAGTCTGTTTGCCAGCTCTGCACCAGAGAGGGAAATGTAGGACATGGGTGTGAGTTTGTGCCCGGAGGAGAGTTCATGAACGCAAACATCACACTACAGCTTCATTTTAGACATTTCAAAATGCTCCTAATAATCTATAATAGTAATATGTTTTATTATGTCACTGAGGAAAAAATAAATAAATAAAAGTTGAAACAACTGAAAGTTTCAAGGCAACTTGCTGCAACTGATTTTTGAGATTTGATATGACCTGTTATATTTAGTTGGGATAATTTACTTTTCTACTTTAAATGAACTTGAATCTTTCAGTTTTAGAACCCCCAAACAAATTGTATTTCAGAAATAGTTTAAGTGAGTCATTTTTAATATTTTCATTTAAAAACATTTAATTTTCACGTATCCAAATAACACACAACTGTGAACAATTTTTTAAATAATTGTTTTGAATTTCTAAAACTTGAAGCAGTAAGTTGCCTTGCGACTTTGAGTTGTCTCAACTTTGTTTTTAACAGAGAAATACTAAAATATATTATTGATTGATTGATTGATTGATTGATTGATTGATTGATTGATTGATTGATAACTGGGAGCACTTAAAACATGTAAAATGGATTAAATGAAAATTAAAAGTTTTTAATTGTAAATAAAAAAAAAAAAAATCACTTTCACTTCAATTAGTTTACTCAATAATTTCTGAAATGCAATTTTTTGGAGGAATTCTAAAACTCAAAGATTCAAGTTCATCTAAATAAGAAAAGTAAATTAACTCAACTAAATATAATAGATCAAAGTAAATCTCAAAAATCTGTTGAAGTAAGTTGCCTTGAAACTTTCAGTTGTCTCAACTTTTTTCCCCCCAATGAAATAATAAAATATATTACTATTATAGATTATTAGGAGCATCTTAAATGTCTAAAATGAAGCATGGAGGAACTGTACAATCTGTACAGTCGGCCTTTAGTGTGATGTTTGTATTCTGGGCATATATAGTATTTAACTGAAAATATTAAAATAATAAATTAATTACTTTTGCTTCAATGAGTTTACTCAATAATTTCTGAAATACATTTTTTTAAACTCAAAGATTCAACTTTATCTAATGAAGAAAAGAAATGATCTAATCAAAAGATGACTGGTTGGTAAAACTTACAAACTTAAGAGTTCGAGTTGGGCTTAAAACTCAAAAATCTACTGCAGCAAGTGTTGACGACAGGCTTGAAAACAAACTGGGGGTAAATAATCTTCATCTTGCCCCCAAATGTACACATGTACACACCCTTTTGCTTTATTTTCACTCAGTTCAGACACAACACAGACACTGTAAGTCTGTGTTGTCTGAGTTAGTTTTATATTTAAATGCCCGCCAAATGTACACAAACAGTGTTCAGGTTAGCTTACACAAACCCACACGCGTTATTTTTGTCAAACATTAAAGTTAAAACAGCAGAATCTACAAATTATTTAAAAATAGATTTCTGTCATCTGTAGTTTCAAGGTGATTGATAAATGTGCATTTACCAAAACCCTTCAGTCAAGTTTCTACTAATTAAACTCTTATTTTCTAGAGCGTCAGGACATTATTTTTGTTCCCATTTCTGCGAGATGTGAGGCCAAGCACAGCTCCAAGACAGCTTCCACAGACCGCAGTCTGCAGAGTGCAAACAGACCGCTCTCTGTTTTACATTTACGTTCACACGCGCGCACGCACAAACACAAGCACAGACACACACAGAGTTGGTCTTTTTCATCTGCCGCACCCTTTCCCTCGCCATGACTTAGGAAAAGGAGCGACTTGCCTACACAGCGTTAAAGAAATCAAGTTACACACGTGCATGTAAAACACTGGACGACACTGACCCTTCAGTTCACAGAGTCACTGTTTCATCCCACAGTCAGCGAAAGCAACACCACGTTATCTTCTTTTGTTTGTTCTTTGTTTGTCAAACCACGTTATCTTCTTTTGTCATTACAGAATTAACTTTACAGTAAATCTAAAATCAGTGGACACCAGCTTAACATCGTTGATTGTCCTATACTGTAGGAGTTTAAGTTTATATTCAAAAAAATGATTCTTTGAGTTAAAAATTCTTTACATTTATTTGTCTAACTGGAAAAAAATGTTTATTAAATCTCACTTTATTCTGGAGGGACATATTGCAAAAATAATTAATAATTAATTTCAAGGGTAGAGTTCAATATATCAGGGTTTTTTCTTCCTCTTCTTCTCTATATCATAATGGAATTATATTTTACTTAAGTTTGTTACTTTAGTAGTTACTCAGGTTGTTATACTTGTTGTGATGACATATGTTGCGTCTTTGTTTATTTTGATGTATAGGTTTTGTTGTATATTTTGGTTTGTTTTAGATGATTCTGGTGTTTATTTCAGTTTACTGTTCTGTTTGTCTCCCTGTGAGTTACGTCACATTTTTGTTATTACTATTATTTTTTTAAGAACATTGTACTTGTACAATGTTTTAGCGTACTGTACGTTCCCCAGCTGAAATTCTAACCTAATATTCACATCGCTTTCAAATGATAACAATATATGACTAATAGATTTAATAGTGGTCATTTTACTGTTAAAATAGCTCTTCTGTTAAAAACGCTCTTCAGAATTTGCAATAAAAGCCCTTCAGTCGCACTAAAGGGCAAAGTGCAGAAAGAGCTGTGTTCACACACATCACATTATCGCATTATCTGAACGACTCTAAGTGAGAATGTAATGTTTTAATGATATAGTAATAATGAGTGGCTTCCAGTGTTATTCCATTACTAACATTCAACAAAGAGTGCATGCATACAGTAAATTAAGGGCTCTTCCGCTCTGTGAATTTGTTGATACACTTCGGTTTAACGAGGAGATAGTGGAAGTAAATATGAAGCTACAGACAGCTAGCTTAGCTTAGCATAAAGACAGGGGGACACAGCTAGCTTGGCGTTGTTCGAAGGTACTAAAATTTGCTGACCAGCTTGTCTAAAATTCACCAACTGACACATCATATCTCATATAAAAGGTAAAAAAAAAAAAGAACTTTTAGTGTCACCTTGCATCTCAAACTCTGAGCTGGAGGGTGAAAGGTCACTCTCATTCACTCCCAGAGCCTCCATCAGCTGCTCCACATTCATTCTGGCTGTCAGTTCCCCATTTCTGTCTCCAATCTGAGGACGAAAGAGGAAGAAAGAGGCAGGGGACAAACAGAGTCAAACGGGACAGTTATGTTAAATGCAAAAATTTTCTGTAAAAAATAAAAAATAAAAAAAAGTCTCACTTCTTTTGAGATGTCCAGGTGCTTTCGGGCGTAGTGGAGAGCTTGTTTGTGGTTCCCTAAAGACACGTACGCATTTCCCAGACTCCAGCAGGCACGGCCCTCGCCGACTCTAAAGACACATAAACACACAAGCGAATGTTCAAAACTACTCCCGTGCTCACGCATGTTTGTATTTACGCCTCAGATACTGCTCATGCTCAGTCTACCCACCTATCGGTGAGCTCCTGGGCGATGTACAGGTGTTTCAGGTGGTAGTCTATGGCCCGCTCATACTGCTGCAGGAGAGTGTAGGTGTTTCCGAGGCTGTAACAGGCCTGAGCCTCCATCACCTGGTCCCTCAGCTGCCTGGACAGCTGCAGAGTTTTCCTATAAGAAATGGAAAAAAGTCTTAAAGTGTTTATATACAGTATATATACATTTTAAGAGTTCCCATGCAGCAGAATCCAATTTTTCATATCTCATTTGTACTTAGGTCTCATCTCCACTTTTGCAGAAATTGGTTCACTTCACCTTCCCTCCACTAGATGTCAGGCTCCCCTCTTTCCTCACCTGTAGTACTCCGTGGCTGTGTTGAACTGGCCCAGGAATATCAGTGCATTGCCAAGGTTACTGTAGGCTCGTCGTTCTGCCGCTTTGTCCCCAAATTCTTTGGCTATAGATAATCGCTGTGAATGACAGTGCAGAAAGGACAAGTCAAACCCAATTGATACAATATTTTTCTACTCTTGATTCTAGCAAATAAATGGCATAAAAAGTTAACTGCTCATGTCATTTTCGCTTTACTTTGCCCCCTTTTTTTGACTCAGTGTAAAAGCAATACAGAGGCAATTACATGAGTTCAAGTTACAGACACTGCTGGACACATGATTCCATGAAAAGAAGTGCTGTTGCACCAGCGGTGCATCAAATCAGCTCCTCTGACTCCCTTTATAAGCAGCGTGCTCCCCTACACGGCACACTGATAGATTTGTAATGGGAAGGAAGAGGAGAGGCCGGCTTCTCCCATGAGGAAACAAGTGGTTTACAATGGAGAGTGACAGGGAACAGGGGGAGAGGGAGCCTGAGGCTGTGCTTCCCAGTGATTCACCAAGAAACCAATTTCCTTCATTTTTTTCTCCTAAGAGAGGCCATTAATCTCTGCACGCTGGGTGACGGTATAGCATGAGGTGTATCATGATCCACTGAAAAACTCACAAAAAAGCCTGGAATATCGTGACTGGCTATGTAACGACAGCATCCCACAAGAAAATAACAGATTTTGGTCAAACACTGTCCTTGCACTCACTCCCACCAATGCCATCTCTTCTACTCTGCTGTTTGTTTCAAATCAGACAAAAAGAGCTACAACACAATGACAAGATTAAAACATTTTTTTGTCCTTTCGCTCGTATTATGTGCACAGACGTGTAACATAAAATTTTGGTCACACTGAATTTTGGGCAAAAGGCAAACTAGGTGAGATCTTCTTCCAACAAGAAGCAAATACATACAGACTGTTTCGTCACCGAAATCAAGGACAGTGTGGCCTGATTGCACCACATTTGTTTGCTGAACAGGCAACTTTAAACTGATCACTTGGCGTCAGGGAGAACACTCAAAAAATCCCAGACTGGGGCCACCAAAACACTCCCAACCACAGTTTAACGTGTATGTTGGTTTGATTTGGACAAAGCAAACCAAACATACTGTCCATACAGCAGTTTATTGTTCACAGTATTTGTGATCTGATCTAAATAAGGAGAGCTAGAGAATTATATTAGTTTTTTGATAATGAAACCACACTGGGCCTTTTGTTTTTTATTTCCACTTGTGAGCCAGAAAGTTAGTGAATAGCTGTGAGGTGAACAACCTTGTGTCAGAAGCAAAGTTTTATGCCAGTGCTGCGGTGAACTCTGTTCCAGCAATGACAACAAGCCTGATAACTCTTATCACTATGCACTAGCAGTCTAAATACGATGCTGGCACAATTTTGAATTTCTCACCTGACGGTGGAACTTGATAGCTTCAACAAAGTTTCCCAGCAGGTAGTGGGTGTTGCCCAGGTTCCCGTAGGCCCTCCCCTGAGCAGCTCGGTCCCCAAGTTCTTTGACCAAACACAAGTTCATCCTGCAAAGATGAGAACACAACGATTCAGTATCCAGTAATCCATTAACACAGTGGTTCCCAAACTTTTTCTGCCATGCCCCACTTTCAGAAGCCGACAAAAGTTCGAACCCCCCTACCCCAAATATTTTCGATCAGTCGTTAATGATACCAAAGAAAGGTCAGCAAGATACAAACAGCAAACTCTTGTTTGTTCATTTCCTCTACATAGATCATATTCATTTAACTTTGTTTCACTCTTTGTTTCTCCCATGGTCTTCCATGCCCCCCACTGCAGTGACTCTGTGCTCCCCTAGGGAGGCCGACCCCCCAGTTAAGGAACCACTGCATTAACAAAAGACATTGGCTAGATATAAGTCTGTAATATAATTCTAAATATTGGTGTAAAACAACGGTACATGTTTATTCTGGTTACTTATGAAACACACAAAAAGCTTTGTTTGTTTTTTTTCCTGCATATGATAATAAAAATTACAAATTGAGTCTTTTATATGTATGAATCCTCTCTCTCACCTTTTACAGCAAATCATTTTGATGTTGACTGCTCCATTGTTTAAAAAAAAAAAACAGCTTTAATTGGGCCTAGATAATTGCCCTGCGAGATGAGCTATTATTATGGGTTTATTAGGTTTCATTAAACTAAACTAAATTACTTCACATATTCCCACCAGTGAGTTTTCTTTTTCTGGTGCACCTTCAGAAAGCATTTAACAACGCCACTTTTTCTGCATTTTACTGCACTTAAGATGCAATAAAGTTAAACACTGATCAGCACATAAACCACAAAATTTAAGTGTAATGCATGTGTTTTTTCAAACAGTAAACGTTTTCCGTCTTTGCAGCGGCTATCCAAATTGACGCTGACTGCATTCCATTTCCTTTACGGTCAGGTCTTCACTAACACCCTCGAACCTCAGCCCACTGACCACTAACAGAAAATATTCAGCCAAAAACATAAGCCATCAGCTTCGACTACTAGATATAATGTGTCAAGACAGTTGTTCAATCCTGCGACTTTCACCTGAGGAATACTGCAAAATGAATTATTTATAACATGACACATGTCTAGAAGTCTTGAACATTTTGATCCAGAAATGTTATATCTTATAGCTTTTAAAGTCATTGAGTGTCAGCTGAGTGAAAACAGAGTAGCAGCTCTATGAAGTTCAAAGAATCGTACGCAGAGTTCAGATGTGTGGAGATAAAATATGTGCATAAATAACATTTCGATTGTGTTCTGAACACATTCTTTTCAAAAGCATGTTGTCTAACCAAACTGCGCAACTCGAGCACAAATCTGACAAAAGCGATCTTGTCAAAAGAACAGAAATCAGTGTAGTATTTCACAAAACTGGGCTATGAGGCAGATTGGCCTGAAGGCACCGCTTTAAAACAGAGAGGCAAACATGAGCCTGGAGTTTACCCGACAGCATGTTAAACACCAAGAGGCACAGGAGTAAATTATTCTGTGGTCTGATGAAAATAAATTTAAATCTTCAGCAACAATGTGAAGCAACATTCTGTTAAAAACTGACACAACCTGTCATCAATTCTCACAGTATCCCAGTTGGAAAGTAGGACAGTTGGAGCATCCTGTGGGGTTGTTTTACGGTGACTGTGAGAACAAATGCAACAATGAACAGTGGCAAATTCAAGTTAATGTTATTCTGTAAATGAGTGAGAAACATTACATTAGTTTTGATCAGCCACACAGCCGAATCAAGTCCAGACTACTTTTTGACAAGAACTGCCTGTGATGACGACCTTCTTCAGGACCGCTGGATAAAAGCCACATTTAAAAAAACGTGTTTACTGCAGTGGTTTGACTTTTTGGAAGACTAGAGCCAATCAAAATGTGGGACATGGGAGACGGGATAAAAATGCTGTTCAGTCCCACATAAAGTGGGACAATTGGTCACCCTAGATGCTCCCCATCCACGTTAATTTAACAAATCCGCAG
>JAJHUR010000614.1:0-34631 GCA_027495735.1 Lutjanus campechanus
AAATATACAGAAAATGTCTTTGTCAGTTTGGTCAAGTTTGTCAATACAACAATCATTAGGAGGCATTAGTGCATATTTTTCTTGAGGCTGGGGTGTCTGCATGACTGCTGGTCAACCGCCTTTACATAGTTTTGCGTTTGTATTCTAACAACTGACCCTGACAAATTATGCCTCATATCATAATTTAAAACAATAGATAAAACTAACTAACTGAAATAATCCAAGCAATGCTAGAAATGAACTGAAACCAAACTGAATGAAAATGAATAAAAACTAATGAAAAATACAGAACTATGAATAACTGAATGGTGTGCCTTTTTTGAAATATCTAATAATATAGATATATATAATAATAATATAATATATAATAATATATAAATTAAAATGTTTGTACTTATACTTGAATTTGATGCTTGAAATATTATTTTGTCACTCATCTGAACTTTTCTTTCCTTGATTGCTTATCATAGATTTTTTTCCATGACATTTTGGTGACTTAATTCAGACAATTTTTACAGGGGGTGCAGACGGTGCTCGGGCCCTAATATTGATAAAAAATAAAACATAACACAAGTGGTCAGTTAGGAATTGAGGTACATACGTTACAATAGGAATAGTTTTTAAGAAACGACGTGTTTGTGTGAAATCTGAAACTGTCTTTTGTTTTGTTGTTTTTTGTTTTGTTTTCTCCTCCATCAAACTTTATATTCGTTAGAATTTGAATATTTTGATATTTTGTAAGATGCAATCCTGAAAAGCGTCCCAAAAGGTCCTAGTTAATCTAGAAGAGAAAAAAAAAAGATATTCTTTTGTTTCAGTGTTTGAATTACAGAAATTAGACCTACAAATATTCAAATTTACGTTAAATGTTTGATGTAAGAGGTCATTACGAAGGATAAATATTGTTTTGTCGTGATGAAGATTTTAATTTGATGTGTGCAGCAGCGGCAGGTGCAGGACGAGGCGGAAGGTTACATGAAAAGCTTGGGGTCACATGTTGGAAACACACGTGTGTCAGGATGAGCTGATAATTGTGAATTTGAACGAGGCCACAGTTTGTTTCTGTGCGTCAGGACGCTTTCACCCTCATTTCCAGTTAGTTTGGATTTATGAGAAAGTTTACGTTACAATGCAGTTTCTCTAGTGTAATTTAATTAATTTTCCCCAAACCTTTGTGAATAAGTCGTGTTTGTGTCCCTCCTCCTCCTCCCCCTGAGGAAACAGTTGGGTTTACGCGCAGCGCGCAGAGCGGATGCCGGGAGCGCACAGACAGTTTGCGGTGAGCTGCCTGTCTCTCTGTCAGTGAGCCTGCGCGGCTCGATGTGTGACAGCGGGAGGAGGAGGAAGACAGACAGACAGTTACCGTGGCTCAAGCTCGGCTTGGATGGCACCACCGAGCTCCCACTGAGCACAGGCGGCACAGCACCCAAGTGGCGAGTCGGGGGGTGGGTGGGGGGGCTGTACGTGAAACTCAAAGAGGTCGGGATGGACGGCAAAGGCACGTTGAAGATGTTCAGGAAGAAACGGGAACTGATCAAGACGCCATCCATCTCGAAGAAGAGTCGAGCAGGAAGCCCCGGGCCGCAGAGCAGCGCCCAGTCTGTGAGTACAGCATCACTTCTGGTTTCTGACACTCTGCTGCTGTGAGTGTGTGTGTGAGAGAGAGTGTCAGATGACCTTCAGCTGGAGGGGACAGGCTGCAGACAGGGCTCCAGACAAGTGTGTGAGCATGTGTGTGAGTGTGGAGGCGACTAAGACCACATACAAGTTTAGTTAAGTCAGGTTTTGTTTGGATGCCTTGAGACTGGTGGTTGAAACTAATGTTGGAGATGTGTAACTGACTGCTCACTGACTCATCTGGCTCTTCGGTGTGGGGGGTTTACCACTGAAGCAGTGACAGGCTGCAGCTTGTGTGTGAATGCTTAGTTTCAACAGTTGACTTGTGCTCAGTTAGAATGGGGACGGAGCTGTAGGGGGGAAAAGAGTATGCTGAAACGTGGTGGCAAAAGTAGCTACAACCCTTACTCTACGAGTCAGAGAGTTAAGAAAGCCGAGTCCAAGAGCAAGGACAGATTGGACATATTGCCCAACAAGCACAGCGTATGGCTTAAGCAGGTATGTTGAAGTGTATCAATGTCATATTATGTGTCCAATGCAAATGGCTTCTGTTTCTTGTAAAATATTTTTGTAGTGGGTGGCAGAGGAGGAGAGACTGGCTTTGTCAGGCCAAAAACTGTAGCATTCTAACTGTAGTCTAGATCCAGTACGCTGTATAAAATGAAAAAGAAAAGCTGAGAAATCTTTTTCAAACAAAAGTAAACCAGCCACCTACAAAGCCTTTTGGAGTTTACTTAACTAAGGGCTGGGTTGTTGTGTAAACTTAGGTTAAGAAGTTCACTCAAAGTGCTCTCTTAAGTTTAAGGCTACTCACAGTTTAAGATTTTCCTAATAGTTGACAAGTTGTCGCCTGTTTATTAAATTAATTTAATCATCGGAGTATATATTATCAGGGAATGAAGTGAGATGTCTGTTAAATGCCAACAGCAAAAGCAATGATTCTGAATGAAACAGGCAGCAAAGAGTCTGAACATTTAGTTAATTTATTTCAACACGAAGTATAACCTCGCACAAGTCTCATTGTTCAAAACACTGGCATAAATAACTTCCAACTTCACAAAAGCAAACCTGCTGACTAATCAACAGGATGAATAAGTTCGTTTGTAATTTTCCAAGTTAACTTGATGCAAACTCGCTCCTCAACTGCTTCACACCTCTTGTCCCCCTGTGTTGGAACAATCCCTTGGGCCTAACGGTGACGCACAGCTCCTCAATAGAATTTGAGGTGACTAACAGATAAATTAACACTCTTCTCACCAACTAACAGGTTATTCAGCTATTAGGGGGCCACCCTAAACATTTCCACATTAAAATGTCTAACATTGGCAGACCTGTTTTGGTGAGTTGTGTACTTAGATTATCCCAAATGTTTACAACAATGTTCAACCGCAGAGAAATCTATATCGACTTAAAGTAACGGTACATTTTCTTCTAACCGTTGCTAGCTATTGGCCGAACACGACATAACACGAATAAAACCTAAATACATTACCTCGTCCATGAACATGATTTTGTCGGATACATTTTCATCAGCTAAGGTGGTTGTTTAACAAAGAAGATCACAATCCCATGATGCCATGCTACTTCATGACGTCATCAATCTATGTTCTCTGTTATTGTTTTAATGTGAGAGAGACTCCTAGCAGCAGAGAATTTATATATTTTACATTAAAAAGAAGTAAATCAACCAACTGCAAAGCCTGTTTGAGTTTACTCAACTCAGGCTAATTTGTTGTGTCACTCAAAGTGCTACCATCAGTTCGTCAAACATATCATTGGGATTCCTTTACATTTAAGATCAACTTAAGAAAACTTAAATGATTACATCTGATGAACTGGTGTGCATCTATTCTGTGTCTCAAAGCAATATCCCAAGCTTTTAAATCCCACTTGTTTGTCAATGTCATAATTTGAAGTACATGAGTAGATCTGAATACTAATGTTAAGTGTGACAAACTTAAGATCACGCTTCAAATGAACTTAAGTACATGACTAGATCTGAACAATAGTTTTAACTTGGACAAACTTAATACAGCACTTTGAGTGAATTTCTTATTCAATGTTAAGCCAACAAATCAGCCCGTAGTTGAGTAAATTCAAAAAGGCTTTGAAGTTTGGTGCTTTACTTTAAGTTTTCTCACCTTTTGACTATTTTTTACAGAGCATAACTGTGAGATGATATGCACCAGGCTAAAAAAAACATTCGATCAATGACTTCTTATGTTTGTTTTGTCGGCACATCAGAAGGTCGTTTCCACCTCTGTAAATATCACTGTTCTTATTCCAAACAGTAAATGACATTTCTGTGTTTTAAACCGTGCTCGCTTTGCCACACCCATCAACAGCTTGGAGTCAGGAAGTGTTGCACAACGCAACACAGGATCTTGTGAAAGTCTTCATATGTGTGTTTACCAACAACAGCGCTGCTGTGTTTTAAGGCCACAAAGGCAGACAGGAGTCCCACCGGCGCCCTCGTGCCGTTCAGGTTGAGCTGGAAAGAATCATGTGATCATCTTGATCTTTTCTCTCCTCCTGTCCTCCTCTGTCTCTCAGCTGTCCATCCTCCCGGAGCAGCCTCGAAAAGATGCAGGCGACATCACCCTCTCTTCTTCACCCTCTTCTTCTTCTTCCTCTTCAACGCTCACCCCGACCCCTACCGGGCTCCAGGACTCCTCCCTGTCCTGCCCGGGCACCCCCAGCATCCAGCATGGCAAGCTAGCGGCCATGCAAGGGGTGGGCTGCCCGTCTCCTGTGGCCACCCTGAAGAGGCCGACTGCTCTGAGCAGACACGCCAGTGCTGCAGGTCAGCTTCAAAACATCCGTCACTCCCTGTTCACATCTTGCCGAGTTGATGAAATATGCTTGAACGTAGTCGTATTCCTGTCTGCTGTGACCATGTCCACACCTGAGCTGAAAGAGAAACAGGAAGCAAAATCTGGAGAAAAAGAGCAGTGCATAAAATCTTAAAAACACCGTCCACCTACTCCAAATTTAACTTGAATCCAGAACAATCATCATTCTCTTTTTAAAATCACTTTAGTATAAATGAAAAGTTTGAGAGTGTTAAGATGGATTTCGAAGCCTTGAAACAATTTAAGAATGAGCTATGGAAAGGTGGCAGTCCTCTGGCTTTTTTCCATTATTGATTATTCTTTTTCCTTTTTTTTAACCATTAGTTGGCAGCGCGTAATCACAGCATTTTGCAGTCATCTTTAGTTTAGTACCTCCACAGAGTGATCCTAATTTCCAGCTTTTTAAATAGAGCACAAAATTTAATGTTATTTTTTCATTTGAGATAGTGAAACATATATAAATACATATTTAGATTGCATAAACATTTAAACAAAAGAGAGTGGAGAGATAAACGTTCACTTTCTCCCAAATTCCCTCATTTATTTTCCTAAAGCCTCATGAATGCAATTCTTTACATTATAAAAAATTCATAAATGACATTGTACCAGTTCTCTGTAATCTGGGTTTCTGGCTTGAGCCATTTCCTTGTAATTGGTTTTCTAGCAGCAACACTGAGAATCCAAAGCAGTTGTTTGGATTTAAAATTTATAGCTGCTGAATTGTAATTAAAAGTATTTTTTTCCCAATTCTGTGTAAATCTTACACCTGTTACATATGATATGTCAGCCGGTTAGCTTAGCATAGAGAACAGAGGAAAAACAGCCTGTCTCTGGCCAAAGGTAACAAATCCACCCACCCACAGACCTTTAAGGCTCATTGATTAACACGTCTTATCTGGTTTCTTTAATTTGAACTAAACTCATAGTGTAAAACAGCAGTCAGCACTTACAGGCGTTATGTGCTGGACTGTTTCTTGACTGGGAGCAGTTGTCAGGCAACCAGTGCAGACTCTAGGAAGATACTGGTCCTGACCAAGAAAACTTAAAACGGCATGTTGTTAATTTTACATTTAGGTTTTCATCTGGTTTAACAAGCTAGATATGACGTCTTAATTTGTGAGCTTTTGTTAGCTTTGGACAGAACCAGGCTGCTTATTTGCCCCTGTTTCCAGTCTTGGGGCTAAGATAAGCTAAGGCTGTAGCCTCATACCGTATTAAACTGACAGATATGAGAGGTGGTGCTGAGGTCCTCATGTGACTGCACCAGAAACTGCATAAGCATATGTCTGTAATTTTGACTTGATAAATGACTTAAAGCATTAATTTGTTCTCCGTGTCTCTTCAGGATTCCCTCTCCAGTCGTGGGTGTTCACTAAAGGCCAGGGGAAAGGGGCTTTGACCCCGACCACTCCGTCCGACAGTCCAGATAGCACAGCCATTGAAGTTGAAGACATCCCAGCCCTGCTGAGGGACGTGGCGCGCTTCGCAGAGGCCGTGGAGAAGCTGAAGGATGTGGTGCTGGCTGAAGGTAAGCACAGTGACAGATAAAGCTTCATCTGCAAACTTCCACTGAGTTCACTGGATTCTTCTGTCTGTGTTGTGAGCTGGTGTATTTTTGCCAGATTACTTGAAACATGTTTCTTGATTTGGGTTTGACCCTCTGGGAGTGGCTCTTCTTCTGTGTTGCGATCGTACAACTAAATATATGAATAATGCTTGTTTTCACCACAGGTGTGTGTAGACAATTCTGATTTTCATCATCTGGCTTGTATGACAGTGTGTCATTGTGTCATTTCTTTGTGTTGTGTACGCATGTTAAACACCAGTTTGCACACGAACAATACTATTCGGTTTCTCCTCTTCTCCTTTGTGTTGCACACTCCTCTCCATTTTGACTTGGATGAAGAGACTTGACGCATCCACGAAAGGTTGTCATCAGTCTTTCATCAGTCCTGTTCACAGACACGTGTGTGCTGAGGGAAAAGGGTGGAGCCAGCCAGCACAAGCAAGCTAACAAGTGGCTGTGAGCGTCCTCTCTCCAAATGAAGGGCTGCGTTTCCGCTGCGCCCACAGAGTCGACCGCACTCTTGTCCCCAGCAGGAAGCCAGCTTCTTGTTTACTGCAGCCTCACACACACACACACATACCTCCTGCGCAATGTAGCAAGGCTTAAAATGGCAGAACACCTGTAGGTTCCTCATGGAGTAAAGACTACCACTTCAGAGTTGATGCCACCTGTTAAACAAACCAAAAGTTAGACCTAAAGAGAGCAGGTGTTAGAAATAATTTACATCTTTCTTCAGAGCAGAGTCCTGTGGTTCAGATGAGACAGACAGAGCTTTGTTTGCGTGTATTTCTGTCTGCCATAATCTGGCTCTGTTCCGTCATGTTCTCCACCCAGAGCGAGCTCTCTAAACAGGAAGCCATGATGGATAGCCTCTGACAGAAGGGCCTCGTCCACACTTCCTCCTCTGATAGGCTCGCTGCAGCGCCGTGACGGGACGCCTTCTCTTCTTAATCAGCAGCACAATCAGAGCTTTAGCCGCATCTCCTCCCTACTGCACTCAAATGCACCACTTAAAGGGATAGTTTGGATTAAATCGATGCAGGGTTGTATGAGGTACTTTCCGTGTGTTACCTACAGTGGTTGCAGATCAGCACACGTTTTACTCTGTCTGACGGCAAAGTAAAGCGGTGAAAATATTCTAAATATAGCATACACTTAAAATGATGATGATTTTTTTTAAGTGGACCTTTTTGTATGTCACTAAAATATCTTTTGTTGCTGACCCTGTACACAGCAGGTCATTGTTTAACTTTTGTGCAAGCGTTCCTCTCTGTTTCTCCAAACTAGAGGTGTGCAAACTGTCATCAACTGCAGGTAATACACTGACTGCCAGTAAGTACCTCATACAACCCCACTTCAAAAAGTTCAAACTATCCCTTTAACATGAAACGATTTTGTGATGTTGAGGTGATTTGTTTTCATGAGCCACAGAAAGCAGATGTAGCGTAGCACCATAACTGGTTTCTAATCTTGCAAAACAATAGCAAAGACCACATCCTCTCTGGCACAATGTTCAGGTCATTCTGTTCTTATTGTCTGCTGCTGCTGCTGCTGCTGCTGCTGCTCCAAAACTCTGACACACATTTTCAGACAGACTGTAGGAGGGCCAGGGATCGGCTGCCCCCCTCACGGAGCCAGCTGAAGAATGATACACAGAGGTTGCAACGTTAGACAGAAAAAAGTGAACGAAACCAGTCCGTGTGTGTATGTGTGTGGGTGAATGTTAGCAGGAAATGAGGATGCCGGTTGCAGACGTGTCATCAGTGACCTCAAAGCACATGAGCTGACAGTGTGAACCTCGACCCGACCTATGTGACACTCATCATCACCCATTATCACAATCCTAACGGTTTGCACTCAGACTATCCGTCTCGCTGCCGTGTCCATCTGCTGTAAAAAAAAAACAAAAACAAAAAAAAAAACACTGACTTTCAGAGACTGGAATAGGACTAGTTTGACATTTTGGGAAATGGGCTCATTTGCTGTCTTGCAGTGAGTTAGATGAGTAGGTAAATACCTCCCTCATGTGAAGCAAGCGCAAGAAGCCTCTTAGCTTAATATAAAGACTGGAAACTGCTAGCTTGGCGCTGTCTGAAGATAACGAAAGCTGCAAACCGCCACCTTTACAGCTCACTAATTAACACATGACTTGCTGTTTAATCTGCACAAATCGGCAAGTTATGTGTTAGACTTGTCCTGGAGTCTCTGCTGGTTGCCTGGCAAGAACAAGAAATGTGTATTCCCAAAAATACAGCTATTCTTTTAAAAAATAAGATGAAAGATTTTACAGCAGTAAACCTTTAATGTGTTTATCTTTGGTCCAACTACCAAGTTGTAGTGCATTTGCTAGTATTGCCAAAGGAGCAATTTTCCTCCATTATCTTACACTTTCAGTTGGCAGCTATTTAAAGTATAAATGCCTCGTAGTTTATAGGGATAAAGCATCAGAACCAGTGGTGTGGTCTTTCATCGCCTGCTCTCCCTTCTCTTTGTCCATCAACACCTTCCTCCTTCTTTCCCACTCATTTAGGTAAGGAGAATCAGCGGCCCATGGCTCACGAGTGTTTGGGTGAGGTCCTGCGGGTGCTGCGTCAGGTCATCAACACCTACCCTCTGCTCAACACTGTGGAGATCCTCACCGCTGCCGGCAAGCTCATATCCAAGGTCAAAGGTCAGTGAGTTGTGTGGAGAAACCTTCAGAAATGAACAAAAATTAAATAAAAGAACAAATGTAAAGAGAAGGCTATTTTTCTTGAATTTACTTTGGGAATATTGATGGCATGTTTGACTTTGATGTGTTGGTCATGTCCAATAATTAAGGCACTGTGGGATTTGAGTCCAATCCCGATGTCCACCCTCACACTCACAGACTTTAAGGGCACGTTCCCGGTAACCCTGTGAGGGCCGAGGGCTGTCACACTGTCAAGTTGGTTTAGTGGGGGACATCAGAATTGGACCAATGTTGCCCTTTCTCTCAGCGTCTTCCTGTCTAACTACACACCTCAAGGCTCTTAGTCTAAACGTCATCAATTTTATTGGACAGTGATCAGTAGTTGAGATCTTTCCCAGACATGTTGGGAGTGCAGAGGTCCACTACAAACCTTGCTTAGCTACAGAATGAGGAACATTCCGAGAAGTGATTGAAATAATTAAGAAAATATCACTCTTTCCGAGACTGGACTCCCAACTGACCGTGACTTGACTTGTCTTAACTTGTGACTTTGCTGTCCCATAGCTCACCTCTTTAACACCTGTAATTGCTTTATTTCTTGCTTTATTTCTTTCTATTTTGTTTCATTTTTATAATGATTCCTTTTTATTGTTGTTATATATCTGGCCTCACTCAACCTCTGTTATAAAATAAATGTCACAAATCGAAAAAAAAAATCTTTCTTTGGTGATACTGTACATAGTTTGATGTAACTGATGTGCAGGTGTGTATATTTGTTCAGCAGTGTAATCCAAAGCACAGCTGACACCTGAACTTGTGCATTGCTGTGATTTTTCAGGTTTCCACTATGAGGCTTGTAACGAGGCAGATAAAATGGACTTTGAGAAGGCGATTGAAACCATCGCAGTCGCTTTTAGCAGCAAGTGAGTATCTGATACATCCTCAAAATGTTTCTGATCACCAAGTTACAATCTTTGACTCCTAAAATAACCCAGTGGTGATTATTAATGGTGTTCAGTATAGTTATTGCTACAAAGACTGTTAGAAAGGTAAGGACGGAAGTACCAGTGTGTCTAGAATTGCGTATAAGTCGTTGTTACCTCTTACACACACTACCTGATTCTTCTGTCTGTAAGTCAGTGTGTGTTAATGTGTATGAAGAAGTGTGTTGTTGGGAATTGGAGAGAGAAGTGCAGCGATGGTGACACATTTGCATGAGGCAGAGCTGAAAACAGGAAGTGGTTTTTCTTCTTCTACCGTACAACACAAAACCAAAACTTGAAAATGCTGTTGACTACCTGCCTGCTGCTAAATGAACAGATTGTTACAAATCGGAGCGAAGATGAATCACGAGAACGTTCTCTTTGATATGCGACGCTCGAGAGGAATTGAGATCAAACAAATTATAAGATGTGAATCATCACTCTGAAATCATCATTTTCCCCACAATTAATGTTTTCTGTCAGAGTTTTGATCTGTCGAGCTTTAAAAATAATGTCTTGAAAATTAAAAGCAAAGCTTGTGTAGAATCATTCGTCAGTTTTATGTGTAATAAAGAAGTATGTTGCACCAGCAGTTTATCACATGCCTGTCTGTGCTCGAGGGTTTAGACATCTGTCACAGAGCTGTAGGAGGAAGTGAGCTGGCAGAGACAGTTGAGATCTGCCTGTCGAGTCTGTTTCCTCATTCTCTCCTCCGCTCTTCCTCTGTTTGACTCATGAACAGAAAAAAAACCAAGATGAAGATGCTAAACAAGTGAACACAATGGATCAAAATGAGTCAAAAGGAGGAGGATGAGGGACATGTTGAAAAATAATTGCTTTTACAGTATGAAGGTTAGAGGATAAGATCAAACCTAGTAGACAAAAGTAAAGGTTAAACTTATTTTGTCACTTCCTGTCTCTGCCACATTTGTACCTGTCAAGCTTCTTCCTCTTTGATTTCATTTTTAAAATCTGCTCTTCATGTCCCTATGTGTAGTAAAGTACATTTACTCAAATACTGTATTTGAGTACAAAGCCAAAGTACTTGCACTTTACTTGAGTATATTCATTTTATGCAACTGTGCACTTCACTCAGAGGGAAATATTGTAGTTTTTACTCCACTACATTTGTCTGACACCTTTAGTAACAAGTTAATGATTGATCATTAAGAATTTAACTGATTAAAAATGCATTAATCAATAGTCTAGAAATGGCAGTATCTTAATTATGAATGATTAATCGATTAATCTGTTGTTGGCATTTTTAACTATTGATTAAGGAAAATGCACAAAATTTGCATGCATATTACAACTTTACATACCCTCCCTGTCGAGTGAAAACCATGTATCTCCAGATGTGTTGATTTTGAATGTTTGTAATAAATTCTTTGTAATTCTCTAGGCAAGGCAAGGCAAGGCAAGGCAATTTTATTTGTATAGCACCATTCATACACAAGGCAATTCAGGGTACTTTACAAGAACTTAGAAATACATTAAAATAAAACATAGAAATTGCAGATCATCTAAATAAGTAAAGTCTAAAAAGTCTAAAAAACAAAACAATTTAAAGACCCTGTTGGATCAGCTGGAAAATATGTAGTCATGAAGCGTTTTAACAGGGCTGTTCTTTTAGATACATGGTTCTCACAGGACAGCGACACTACAAACATATGATGATCTTATATGATGATGCAATGTGGAAGATTAAACTGCCCAACAGTATATAAATGAGCTCAATCTTAAACATGTACAGCAGGAAAATGTAAACCTATACATTAATACAGCAGTGACATTAAAGCTACAAGAAGATTTTAACTGGTCTCAAGCAAAAGCAAAAAAAAAAAAAAAACATCAGGGAGAGGATCGGCTGTTTCTTTATTGTTGTTCGTTCCTGCCACCGGGTCTGCTTCTTCTTGAAATCGGATGAAACAAGACTGAGTCTACATTTTCTGAAGCAAAGTTACAGCGTGTGGTACGTTAGCCAGAAAAAAGAAGCAGGAGGAGATTTTCATTTGGATAATTTTATTTTTGACGTTTGCGGTTATTGCATTGGAAACACTGCTGCGTTCGTCCACAGCGGCCTCCAAAATCAACAAAATATGACAGTTTCTTGTAGTAGCTTTCAGTAAAGGATCTTTTTACAGACAGATGATTATTCCTGCCACATTCTCTTGTCTGTAATATTTTTACTTTTTTTTACATTTCCACATGTAAAGGTGTCTTTGTTGCGTTTCTCCTCAGTGTGTCTGAACTGCTGATGGGGGAGGTGGACAGCAGCACGTTGCTCTCCCTGCTGCCCACTGAGAAGAGCAGGGTGAGTGAACGTTTATCACAGAGCTACCAGAATTTTCCAGTTTAAAAACTCTAAGTCTGTTTGCACTCAGGTGAGAATAGTCACATGACATCTATTCAGCTATTTACACCTGGCCCCTTAGTTAAGCTATAAAGCGGAACAGAGTGTCTTTAGGTAGGAGGTTGTGGTGGATGAATGCATTAAATATAGGACTCTTCCCTGTCCTGACCTGGAACTGGAGTTTGAATCCTGTGTGAAACTAGAACCACTGTTGCCTTTTCATTTTTAGACTTTAGTTAACTTACTATTTTCAGTTTTCTTTTAATTTTTATTGTTATCATAGGCAACCAAAATATTTGGTTAGATTTAGAAAAGACTGTGGTTTGCCTCCACCATGTGGGTGTAAATAACTTCTGCCCTGAAAAAGTAGGAAGGTTATCTGACTCAGACACTTGGTAACTTTGAAAAACTCTATGATCACTTTACATAAAGTTACCCTCTCAGCTTTCCACGTTAGGAAGAAAAAAAAATCCCTCAGTTGATGACGAGTTCTGATCTGTGTTCATCACTAATGAATAATCTTTGCGCTGTGTAGTCGATGGAGAACTTGTACAGTATGACCGGACAGGGAGCGGACGGAGGAGCATTCAGGAGCGAGCTGCAGGACATGGGTAAGCCATCAGCCGCTCCTCATCTCACACTCACTCACACTCCAGCTTCTGTCGACTCGTTTCAGTCCCTCAGGGCTGCCGTTTGTGATACTTCTACCCTTCCTGTCCTCCCATTCACTCATTTTATCTTTTGGAAAAACAGCTTTTTTTGTGATATTTTCATGTGTACTGTCTGTCATCCATTTACATTCGAAAGTAAGAGTGACAGCTGCTGTGTTGAACAACTTATTGCCAGCTGCAGAAACTCCGTCTTTAGAAGAAACAAGATACAAACAAGTATTGAAAATGAGATTATTATTGACAGCAGTGACAAACAAATAGTTTTCACTGAACAAAAAAACCACAGGATGTTGGAGAATTAATACTTGAGCTCTGAATCTTTGCACCTCGGCTGCAAACATTGACGAGTCATAATCAGCAAAAACAGTTCATGTTGTCGTAGTAACATAACAGTGTTCGTGTGCAGTGACCCGTGTTTGTGTGTTGATGTGTAGGCAGAGTTGAGGAAGTGGATGTGATCCTCCAGCGCAGTGAGGGAGGGGTGGACTCCGCTCTGCTCTACGCCAAAACCATTTCCAAATACATGAAGGATCTGATGACCTACGTGGAAAAGAGAACTTCACTGGGTGAGAGGGAGTGCCAAAAGTTGTCAGTTTTTTATTTTTATATTGCCACATCATAACAGCAGTTATCAGACAGACATGTTATCAGACACTCTTCATACAGAGCGGGTTTCGACCGCGCGCTTAATAATATGTTTTTTGTCAGTACTTGGTGACGGTGGCGAGGAAAAACTCCCTTTTAACAAGCAGAAACATCAAGCAGAAGCAGGCTCTGTTTAAGTTGGGTTTAAGGGAAGGGAGGGAGGATTAATCAATTTTTTATAAGCAAACTAATAAATTGTGAATAAATATTGATCACTCAGTGATTAAAATAATCAATAATCAACATATTTTCCATCCCATCACACTATAAATTGTCTCTTTTCTTCTATTTTACCAGAGACCGAGTTCTCCAAAGGCCTCCAGAGATTATACCATTCCTCCAAACACAGCATAACACATGTAAACCTCATTTATTTCCTCTCTGAATATCTCCCCTGCTTGTCTGTGATGTTGAATGTTCAGGGTTCCCAGGGGTGCTGGAAATCCTTGAAAATGATTGAATTTTAATGTGGTGTTTTCAAGGTTTGATAAGGATTTGTCTCCAAGAGATACAGGCGGAGCAGAATGTCGGTATTGTAATCGGATTGGAACAGAAAAAATGTGTATCGGTGCAGCTCTAGTACAGTATTTATATAAATATGTAACTTACCACCGCTGTAGGGGCTGGAAAAGCTGGAAAATGCACCTTGAAAATGCTGAAAAGTGCTTGAAATTGACTGAGGAAAAGATGCAGGAATGCTGATGGTAAAGGTGCAGTGTGTAAGATGTGCCAGAATTTTGTTTCAAAACGTTCAGAAAAAAAGGCGTTATTTTCACATGAACAACAGAATGTGAACTAACAGTTTTGAGGTAAAGCTGCAGCGATATCTACTGAGGTTAGCCGCTCATCCTGTTTAGTTGTACCACTTTATGTCTGAAGAGGCTAGTTTCAGCTGGGAGATACATGAGAGCAGAAAGTTTTCCATTTTCACAAGCTCTCATAGCTTTTTTTTTTTTTTTTTTAGTTTAATAGATAAACAAAATAAACGTACTAAATGTAAAGAAAGGAAATATTCTGACATCTATTGTCTGTAATAAACCGTACACCTTTTGAATTCATGTTTCTCTCTTTTCCATTCTGTTAGATGTGCTGTAAACTGAAACAGTCTCGTAGTGCTCCGTGCTGTAGGTCAGACCATAGACGCATATTCATAGACGCCACATTGGACTTTGGATCGTACGTTGACGTTGGCACCATTTTTCCTAAGTCAACACTGACCTGTGAACAAATAAACATGTAAACGGGAGAGCAGCATTTTTTTCTCGACCAATTTCAATGAGTGAAGTTATTGTCAAGGGTTTATGACCTACATGGAGTAAGAGAAGTTCTTTTTTCCTAACTTACTGATGAGAAATAAATGTTATTCTGGGAGAAAAAAACATCTCTGTTCACATGTATTTGTCTTTACCTCGGGTAAATGGTGTAGATGTTGTAACACAGCAGTTAGTGGTGCCCCCTCTTTGTTTGGAGATGCTTTTGGTCATATTTTACACACCGCCCCTTTTAAAAACTAAGCCAAACTTTTAAGCAATATGGCATTTCATCCGTATGTTTTTGTTGGATATCAAATCTTCTGTGTCTGTGCTTGTGTTCGCTCCTCCAGCCCCACATGCCCCTCTACTCCATCTACTCTCTGGCTCTGGAGCAGGACCAGGAGCAGAGCGTGGGGCTGCAGCAGGCCAGCACCACCCTGCACTCCCAGACCTTCATCCAGGTAAACTTTACTGAGGTTTGGTGCGACATGACGGTAATTCTTGAATCACCTTGTGAGAGACACTCATTCTGCTGTTGATCTGTTCGTGTCTGTGCAGCCTCTGCTGCAGCGTAAACAGGAGCATGAAAAGAGACGGAAAGAGATCAAGGAACACTGGATTCGAGCGAAGAGAAAACTGGTACGATCTCCTATTTTATATATGCGTGGACACAAAGCGGTAGACAGTTTTATTTATCCGTTTGTAACAATTTATCCTTGCTTAGATGGAGTGTGACGTGAACCTGCGGAAAGCCAAGCAAGTCTTCATGGTCCGCTGCGAGGAATACGACAAGGCCAAAACAGCAGCCAGCCGAGCTGAGGAAGAAGGAGGAGGATCTACAGCAAAGTCTTTGGAGAAGAAGAAACGATTGGAGGAGGAGGCTCGCAACAAGGTTCTCAGCAATAACATGTTTTTTTTTATGGCTGGATCTGTTATTTTAAAGCTGTTTCACTAACTTTTCAGTTTTCAGCAACTGACACTTAATATATCAGATAAAGGAAACAGGAACAACATTTAAACTTGAAAAAACTTTGTGTGTTTGTGTGCAGGCAGACGAGGCAGAGGCCACGTATCGGACATGTATAGCAGACGCCATCACTCAGCAGCAGGAGCTTGAGCACACAAAGGTCACAGTGCTCAGACAACTGCAGGACGTCATCAAACAGAGCGACCAGACTCTCCGCTCGGTCAGAACAAACACACACAAACCTTATTGTTACAAAATGGTGTCAACTTCTCACCTTTTCTCAACTTACCATGTGCTTTTTTAGTAATGCTAGAAGGTGACAAATCAAAGCTGTTTCCTGATCAGTGTTGTGCATCTTCCTCCACCAGGCAACCATTTCGTACTACCAGCTCATGCACATGCAGACTGTAGCCTTGCCGGTCCACTACCAGACTTTGTGTGAGAGCAGTAAACTGTACGACCCCGGCCAGCAGTACGCCGCCCACGTCCGAGACCTGCAGCTGCCAGAGCAGCCGACTGTTCACTACACGTTTGAGAACTACTGTCCCACCAGTTCATCGTCACAGTAAGACCTTCAATCAGAGCCAGTTATTTTCAACTGAAATCTTAAAGAAAATGTTTTCAACTTTGCGAAATACACTTGCAGAGGGTTACATGAGAAGATTGATGCCATGCTCTACACTAAATATGAATAGCCAGCAGCTGGTTAGCTTAGCATGAAGACAATGAAGACTTGGGAAGCTTACAATGAAGACTGGAAACAGCTAGCCTAGCTCTGTCAAAAAGCAGCAAAATCCACAACTCAGATTAACATTGTTAGATCAACAACTTGTTCCTGCAGGTTGCCTGACAAACTCAAAAAAGCCCAGGGTCCCCGCAAGGGCATCACTTTGTATTGAATGTATTGTATTGGATAAAAAACAGCGGGGAAAAAATAGCCAGTGTATCAAGAGGTCCCAGCATCGACAACACAAATAATCTATCACTGCCCTGAAATGACAAAATAGAAACAACTGAAGGAATAATGTTAACAGTGTAAGCAAAAGATAATGAATAAACTTTACCTTTACATGTTAATTTAAACTGCATTGTGTCGATGCTACATACTTAAAAACACACACATTGTGCGTTTTCTTATTGTGAAAATAAACCATAAATGTTCTCATTTGTTGGTGCAAGATAGTTAGTTTTTTTTTTTTAGAACATATTTAAATCATGATGCTTTTAAAATTTGTTGGGGACAAAATTGGCCTTTTCAAAAAGTGGTGGAGGGAGCATCCCAAGCGTAAATGACACCAGAGGGTCCAGGAGCTCATGGTGTCGGCTCAGCTAATAAGCGGTTTGGCACATAAGCCCCATAAAACCGCAACCTGCTATTTTTACACTTTGTTTTTTGTATAAATTAAACAAGAGACATAGCATGTAATTAGGGAACTATGGAGCTCTCAATATATGAGAGTAAAATTATCAAACTATCAATTTATCGGCTTATTCTTTATACAGAATATAATATGATGAATATAGGCAATATACATAAACACACAGTTTTCACAAGGATCCCTCAAATGTGCTTATCAAACAATTGGACAAAGATGTTATGCATGTATATTTAATTAATTTATTGATTTAATAATTTTAAAATTATTTTAAAATATAAATAACTATAAATAGAAAAAAATACATGTATATATTAAACCTGAATTCAGAAAAAGGATCAAATGTATATAAAATGTTGCTTATAAAGCTAGCAAATAAAAGAAATCTGCATTATGTTGTGTAAAAAATGTCAGATAACATATATAAGCCGGTACAGATACAGTATAGCTGTGATAGGCCAATAATATCAGTCAACCGAAATATCAGTCAAACTCCAGCTGCTTGCTGTAGCTTTACAGTTAATGTATCACAAGAGTAATCAATCTTCTCATCTCACTCTTGGTAAATAAAACAGAACAATGTTGAGCTATTCCTTTTAAACAATTTCAGATTAAAAAAGATTCTAAATTGTCTTATAATTCCACATTCTTGCAGCCACGGCCACAGGCCAAGAAATGACAGTTTCAACACGGAGCCGACGAGCCACACAGACAGTCCTGCCATCAGTGTGGACACAGCAGCTGCAGACAACAGATACGCAGAGACTCAACGCAAGAGTAAGTGCAGATGTCAGGCTGGATGTCTCAATAATAATTATCTGTAGTTCATTCCATTGCATATTTCCAGAGTTAACAGCAGCTACAAGACGACACACAGTGTTAAAGTGATTTAAGCCAGGTTTTGATGGTTTTTAGACTGCTGGCTAAATAGAACCAATTGTCTACGGAAACCAGTTATTTTTATTCTGACTACTCCCATATTCTTGTCCATTTATCCTCAGGGCAGGGCCACAAGTCCTGGGGTTCAACAGTGAGCGATGACAGTGTTGGAGGAGATGGAGGCCTCGAGTCTCCTACTGCCAGTACAAGTAAGAATTTAGTGTTGTTAAAACATACAGCAGAATATCTCATTTATAAATAATGAGGGAAAAATTCATTGTTTCTATGCATGTATGTATATTTGAGTGTGCTTATATGTGAGAATTCATACTGAAACTGGATATTAATCCTAGGTGACATCACTAAAATTGCTCGGACGTCATCCACTGGAACAATGTCGTCCAATGAGGATGCAGATGAGAAAGACGGGAATGTGACCTCATTTGAAACTCAAAGTAAGATTTACAGAATGTACTCTGTTGATGTGACTTAAATTAAATACATTTATTCTCGTATTACAACCCTAATTCCAAGTTGAGACGCAGTGTTAAACGTAAATAAAAACAGAATGCAATGGTTCTTAAATCCTTATCGACCTATATTCAAAGATGTTTGATGTTCAAACTGTTACACACTCATGCTGTATTTGATGCCTGCAACACGCCCCAAAAAAGTTGGGATGCATGTTTGCCACTGTGATACATCAGATTTTCTTTTAACAACATTCAGTTAGCATTTGGGAACTGAGGACTTTAATTCTTGAAATTGAAAGTGAAAGTCTCTCACATTCTTGCTTAATATACGACTTCAGTTACTCAACAGTCCAGGGTCTCTGTTGTCGTATCTTATGCCTCATAATGCACCACACATTTTCAGTGGTAGACAAGTCTGGACTATAGGAAGGCCAGTGTAAGACCCAAACTCTTAACCTATAAAGCCACACTGTTGTAACACGTGCAGAATGTGTCCTGGCATCGTCTTGCTGAAATAAGCAGGGACGTCTCTGAAAAAGACGTTGTCTGGATGGCAGCATATGTTGGTCCTCCATACAAAACCTGTATGTACCTTTCAGCATTAAGGGTTGCAGTTTTCTGCAGTGTGTATGATGTGGACCTTTGTCTTCAGATATCAACGGCATGGATCCTGACGTGGTGGTGTCCACCAGACCTTTCCGTAACATCGGCCTGTCCAAAGCAGCCCAGACCCACCGACTGCGGAAGCTACGGACTCCTTCGAAGTGCCGCGAGTGTGACAGTTACGTTTACTTCCAGGGGGCCGAGTGTGAGGAGGTGAGTCCTTCATCATGTCTCTAAACATCCAGCCTGCAGAGAGACTCGTAACCTGAGAAGTCCTTCAGGGCGAATGTGCAGCTCTTGAAGCATCAGTAACATTTGATTTGAAGGATTCACAAGAGTGACATGACACCTGTCTTGAACACGAAGTCTTTATGAACATTTGGTCATTTCTGTCATTTTTAATGCAAAGTTAAAATTGAAAGATGTCTTTGTTATGACAACTTTACATTACTCAAAACACCACCAAACTTTAATGAAACTGTTCAGCTTGAAATATGCAACTACAGTGGTACAGTCTGTCATCAAGATATCATTAAATGTTATAAGGCCAGTTTTAGTCCAAATTGTACCACTGTAATTGAGGTCAAGGAAAATATTCATTGTAGTCTCATGACAGCCAATGTCAAAACCAGCCTCATAAGCCCCTACCCCACGTTTTTAACCAATCATTAACAATAATTAATTGGGGAAGCAACTGATAAAAGAGGGTCTCCAGTTGAATTTTAGTGAAAATACCAGACCCTGCAGTGAATTGTTACCAAAGCATCTCATTGATGATTAGTCCAGGTTCCATGAAGTCAACACCTTTGACTCTGTCTTCACAGTGTTTCTTGGCGTGTCACAAGCGCTGTCTGGAGACTCTGGCCATCCAGTGTGGACACAAGAAGCTGCAGGGCCGTCTGCAGCTGTTTGGCAGGGACTTCTCTCAGGTAGCCAGCTGCGCCAGTGACGGCATCCCCTTCATCATCACCAAGTGTATCTCGGAGATAGAGAGACGAGCGCTCAAGATGAAGGTGAGAATGTGTGTGTCAAAGTGAGTGCTGGATGTCTGGATCATCGTCCTCAGGCACATAATGTATGTTAAACAGTTAAACTGCTTCCTCCTCGCAGGGCATCTACAGGGTGAATGGCGTGAAGACTCGTGTGGAGAAGCTGTGTCAGGCCTTTGAGAACGGCAAGGAGCTGGTAGAGCTGTCCCAGTGTTCACCACATGACATCAGCAACGTCCTCAAGCTTTACCTCAGACAGGTACACATACAAGCCAGCACATCCAAGAGGAAAACACAGTATGTTTAAGTGATCTGTGGCCCCTGGAACTAGATTTATTCCGATACCAGTATCAGAAAACGCCTCAGATACTGCCTAAAATGTGGTATCAAGTATCGGCGAGTATGCAAGTCTGTGCATTGATCCAATCCAATGTAAATTTTTAACCTGGATTTAGGACCCTGCTACTTCCTGGCAGTGCCCCATGTATCATTTTTTCCCAGGATAGCTCCTATGGCATTTATATTCTGTATGCATCTGTTTGTGTTTTACAAAGTATTTAACCTGAGCCATGCATGTAGCTATTATTATAGCAGCTAATGGGAATCTATTAAAAGTATTTTTTAGTCTATATTTTATGATAATAAAGAACTGTCAAAAGACCGCTGCATTACAATCAATATTTATTGGTATGTTAGTATATTTGTTGGTATTTCATTCTGATATAATAATTAATATCCTCTATTTATTATATAAAATATAGTTATTATCAAGTAATTTATTCATTTATATTTGATTAGAAAATTAAAAGGGGCATTGACACAAAATATGCAAATACAAATGAACAAATCAATCAAGGTAAGGAGAAAATCCAGTGAATTAAAAGCAAAGATGATAAATGTTATCTTAGGGGAAAAAAATTAAAAAATATGGTCTTCAGGGGCGTTGAAGGCTCAGGTCTGCTGGTTGCCTGAACTCTTTGCTCCTGATAAGGGATAAAACAATTGGTGGCACAATTAATTGCTATAAAATTCTGGACAGTATTACTATTTAAATTTTTGATTATTGTAACACCATGTTTAATTACCTAGCTTTGGAAAAACTCACAGTAAAAACTGTTCAGCATCAACCAAAGTTAGCTGCCGTCTCCCAGATGCAGGTGCAGCAGCAGTGTGTGTTTGTTTAGCATCAGTGGAAACACTTATAGCACAAACAACATGATGCAACTTTAAGAGATTTTAAAGTAAAACTTGGTGAAATAATTTCAGCGTGTTTATGAGTACTTATTGAACATTTTCAGCACATTTGAACAAAACCACAATAATAATGATAATAGTCTTGATATGAAGTTTTCATACTGTTTCATCTGTAGTTCTGGTTATCCCTCTTTAAATTATTTGGTTAAATATAATTGCTTGATTAAAAAAATGCTCTATATTTATTTACAAGGCTCTCTTGCTCCTCCGTCTGTGTCCCTGCTGAATTCTGCCCCTCTAACATCTTTTCCTGCGTCCGTCACTCCCAGCTGCCAGAGCCCATCATGCCGTTCCGCCTGTACAACAGTCTGATGGGTTTGGCCAAAGAGAGTCTGCAGAGTGAAGCAGAAACACCAGAGGGAGAGGAAGCAGAGTCCAGCAGCGGTAACCCAGCGGTGGTCAAGGGGCCGGAGCTGGTGGACCTGGGCCCTGATACTGACCCAGAGGTCCTGGTCCTAGTGGATAAGCTGAAGGAACTTCTGAAGGAACTGCCCAAGGCTAACATTGCTACGCTGCGATACATTGTTCGCCACCTCCGGAGGTCAGTTATATAAAGAAAACTGAACAGCAGGAAAACAAAAGACCACGCTCTGAGTAATTGTATCATTTACTCTACTTCTTTCTACTGTCTCACTCCTGCCAGGATTGCAGAGCTGGAGGAAGACAACAAGATGAGTCCCAGTAACTTGGGGATTGTGTTTGGTCCCTCCCTGATGCGGCCCCGTCCAACCGGCGCCACAATATCCCTGTCCTCTCTGGTTGATTACCCCCATCAGGCACGCATCGTGGAGGCCTTCATCGTGTTTTATTCATCCATCTTCCAGTCCAAAACCTCTCAGACCAACAAAAACAGTCGCTCCGCTTCTACCTCCACTCCACAGGTAGGACTCCTGTGTCGTGTCAGTGGATTTTCATCTCATCATATGTATTTATATCAGACAGTATGACTTAAATGATTATAACATCAGTTATTTTATTTTTTTAGGCATGTGGTTTATGACCCAAATACCTGAAATTCGACTTTCACAGCAGCCATTTTGATATGAAATAATAAAGTAAACACAGGTGTTGAACTGATACTAATTAAGGTCCTGTTCCACGTAGTGTAGCAGAGCTTTTCCAGTGAACCAACATGCACGATAGCGGCACCCTCCGGCACTCTGTTTGACCTGAATGGAACTGAACCTTAATTGACATCATTGGTAACAACTGTAATTACTCTACTCTCATGTCAAAACGGCTCCTGTGAAAAAGGTCTATTACGTAATGTATTGCAAAATACTGATGACATTCCCATCAGCCTCAGCTGCACTTGTGAATATGTTAAACAATGTACCTGTCAGCTTTACATTAGCACGTCCTTTACGCAAATCTAGCATTTAGTACAGCCTTGCACAGCTGCTAACATCGCCATGGCTCTTAGTCTAGTGACAAAAATATATTTATAACCACTGAATAAAAGTCTCATTTGGGTGTGAGGGGTTTGCTAGTTAATTGATTGTCTTTCAAGTTAGAATCAGTAGGATTTGTACGAGCTGTTCATAAATGCATCAGAAAGATAGTTGATTATGGACTCTCATTTCCAGGATTTTCTCTCTCTCTCTCATTACTGTTATAGAATATTTATAGAGTCTTTGCATATCCAGAAACCATCACACACTTCTAGAGCGTCAGAAGTGATGATTGAAGGGGATAATGTTCATGAGTCTGTACTTCTTTTTTTTTTTTATTTAGAAAAATGTTACATATGCCTTTAAGTACATAAAATTGGCTTTTTTTTATTAGAGGTTTAAGAGAACTTCCCATAATAGCGAACTTTGTTCAAATAGCACTTCAAAACAAATTAACAAAATGCTTTAAAAGACATTTTTTTAAAAAGGTAGACGAACAGTGATTAAAAATAATTTAAATAGGATTAAGCTAAAGCACCTAAATGGCTAAGAGTAAAGTAAAACCAAATAAAATGATGAAAATTTAAATATAATAAGAGAATACATTTGTATCAAAGAAGGTTTTAAGAGATGACTTAAATAAGCGCTTAAATTTCAAAGCGCACGTTGAAATTTGATTGATTTGTTCACACATATACCAAAACTACAACTTGATGTAATACTTAAATAGATAAACTGTGATAGAGAGGTGCAAACAGTGTTCAAAGGGGCTATAAACATATGTTATTACGGAAATTTAAAAGAGGGTAAGGAACTCAACAGTTTGATTTGGTTTGTTCCAAAGAGTGGGGAGCCCAGCAGAAAGGGTCCGGTCACCCTCGATCCTCAGCCTGGATTGTGAAATGACAAGCAGATCTTTAGCTTTGGACCTCAGGGTATTATGAGCAGGCACATATGGTGTCAGAATATCTGAGATGCATTAAGGTGCCAGTCCAAAGCGGGCCTTAAAAGTTAAATAAGTTCTAAAATTTAGAACCAATGGAGGGAAGACTTTATAAGACCCTCAGGTCCACATCTGGGAAATGTCACTTCAGCACAGAGAAACAGCAGCCTCTTTTACTCAAAGGAACGAAAAATTGTCTTAGTGAGAAGCTCCCAGTAATTTATGAGCATGAACAAAAGCTGATGCAACTCTTCCTGAGGCAAAAAACAGAAGCACCAAAATGTCGGCACATCCATTTCCTCATCCAGAGTAGTGACCTGCATCCGTGATTCATTTGAATACTGCTCTTCTTTGTAAGTTAGATATCAGATAACAGGCAAAACAACACATTAACGTAGGTTTTCTTGATGATAATCTCTTCATTCCCTCCCCCTCCTGGTTCAGAGTAATATTGCAGATGAGAAGGTGGAGAGCCCTGCTGATGGAGAAGAGGATGGAGGCAGAGAGGAGCAGAGTAAACAGTCCGAGTCTGACAAGCAGGAGGAGGGATGTGGTAAGTTTTTAAAACGCTGGGGTTTCCTCATACTGTTGCAAATGTTGATGAACTTCCCCCTAATGACTGTGAATCAAAAGCATTATTGTTGAGTAATATTTAATAAAGTACAATTTTGAGGTGCTTTCCTTGAGAATCTCCATTTTATGCTACTTCGTACTTCCACCCCACGACATTTCAGAGACTAGAGGTAGATTTTACACAATTGATAATAGAATGAGCTTTTAAATTACAACACATTATTAAGGACCAAGGGTTTCAAACCTTTTGACTTCTGACGTCTTACAAAAAGCAGTGTGGTCAGGGTCATATTTCAGATGTCTCAGTTGTTAACAGTTCAACCAAATACTGATTTTTATTTCAATAAATGTTTAAATAGCTCAGAAAAAAAATATATTAGAGAATTTTTTTTTAAAAGCACAACAACAGAATTAAAGCAATTGTGTATCAGAACTGTTTTTTGTTCTAGATGTATAGATTCAGTCAGAGGGGCTAAACCAGTACTTTCACCTTAATACTTCAATTTACATTTTGCTGCTAATCAGTCCCTCCAGAATTTCATGGGCTTTTTGCATGCTGCAATGAAATTATGGGAGAAAGTGAATTTAAAAAAAAAAAAAAAAAGTATAATTCATTTAAAAAGAAAGGCAACTTGTTCCCAGTAGAGTAAAGCCTGCGTTCTGTGTTCTAAGTAACTTCATCAAAAAAGCTCAGGATTACAAAAATGCAAACTAAATGTTTACATGTTTACATGTAAATGAAGAAGTGCATTTCACAAAGAAACACAATCATTTTGGAGCTCAAACAGCAAGCACAACAAGATGCACAGACCACTGATAAATGTCAGTAACCATATTAAACTGTTATTTTCAGTGTCAATGACTTTTTTTTTTTTTTTTAAGTAAATGATAAAACACTGAGTCGGTTCACTGAGACGTACATATATGATGTTTGCGTGGAGCACTGCTATGATTGGTGGAACTCATAGGAAGCTACAATGATTGGTCACATTTATGGAAAAGATGCAGTGGTTGGACAACAATTGCAAGGTTGTGCAGAAGTCAAAGAGATTGGTTGAATTCACGTTAATTAGTGTGATTGCAACTTCCTGGAGGGACTGGCTAATGGTTATCTACTTTTACTTTAGTAGGATTTTTCATGCAAGACTTTCACTTGTAATGGAGTATTTTTACATTGTCCTATTTGTACTTTTACTTAAATAAAGCATCTGAATACTCCTTCCACCACTGATCACAATAAGTTGACTCGTGATATTAAATCAAAGACAGAACTGTGTTAAAATCTTGTTACAGAACCTTGTTTTGAATGATAAATAAATCTCTTTGTCTCTCCCCTTGAGTTCATGGTATTTGAAGTAGGCAGTAGACATGTATCGCTTCTAATTATGGTTAAAATTTGGCCTGAAACAATGTCAAGTCAAAAGTTTAGCTGTAGTGAATTTTTGCACACTTTTGTAACCACTTATGTCTTCATCTCCAAATAGAAAGCTCTTTAGGGTCTCTGGGATCTAGTGAGCAGCTCCCTGACTCTGACTCAGAGCTGGATGAGAGCAACCAGAGGATGGCACACTCCCTCAGACTGGTGAAGCAGGAGAGTGAGATAAGCATGGACGAGGACCAGCTGAGCTACAGGGACAGTCTGGACCTGTCCAGCCAGTCTGCAACCCACACCGACCCGGAACAAGAGGTGGATCAGGATCAGGATCAGGAGCAGGACCACGACAACCTAGAAGGAGCGGAGCCCCCCGCACTGCCAGACAGCGGGCCCCCAGATGACGAGGCAGGGGCGGACCAGGAGCTGAGCGCCTCTCTGGCAGAGCTCAACGTCAACCAGTCCAACAACAACCACCCCATCTCCCCCGTTTTAACCCTGTCAGGGCTGCCACTGGCGCGTCTGTGTGGAAAGAAGTTACCCCTGACCAGAAACAGGGACAGCGAGCCCGAGTTTGTCTGATATTATTATCAAAATCACTGTATGTTGACTCTGAGCTGAGTGACAGGGTTCTGGGTTTTAAATATTAAAATCCAGTAAAACCTGAGCGGGTTACTGTTATGTACATCAAGATCAAAATGTAATTTTTAAAATCTGTGCAGCTGTATTGATCTATCCTCTGCATGCTTACTGCTGTTTGATGCAATTAATCTTTATTTCAAATAATTAAAAATGTATTTTTGTGCCAGTTTTCTGTGAATTTTAAACTGTTTTACTTGTTGCTTTTAAAAGCGTAAGGAAAAGTGGGCAGTCAGTCACATCAGTGTGTGTGCAATGTGCTAAAATTTCTTCCAAGCAAATTTCCTTTAAAGTGCTGCTGGTTTTATTTCAGCACTAAGATTTTAAAAATAAATTTAGCAGTTTCTTATAAATGTTGCCTGTATTACCTTGTTATGGATGTTTTATGATCTATTTTAATAAACATTTTATTTTAAAATCGTTTAAAGTCTTGTTACTCCATCCTATAATCTGTTATATAACCAATCAAAGAGAGGACAAATGGGGAACTGTTGACTTAAAGTGAGAAGGAACAAAATACCTAAATGAGTGAAGTTACTACCACTGATGACAATTCATAGTGATGTATGTGTTTGCTTTCCTGGTTATGGGGAAGGTGCAGTTTACTACAGTGTGGGTTGCCAAATAACCAGGACAGTTCAAAAAGCTTTCAGTCTGCAGCAGCAGCAGCAGCAGCAGCATGGCTTTCAAGAGGAAAAAGAAGGTAAGCGCCTAAAATCATTACAGCATGATATAGATAGAAGTGTCTAAGTTAAAAAATAAATTGTTTTTATGTACACAAACAGTAACATTATGTGAGCTAAATCATCTTCACAAAATGTGTTTAGTTTTCAATTGTTTATTTTACAAAATCGGTAATTACAAGAGAAACAATTTAAACACGGGTCAAAAGCAGAAAGACAATCCTTGGTTGAGTGATGAAAGATGTAACATCTTGACTTTCCTTCAATGGTCCTAACTGTTGATCAAGAAGAACACTGGAAAAAAAAAACATACAGATGTTTCATTTAAAAGCTGAGACACACACTGACACATATTTTGGCTATTTAGACTTTCCACGACTTGAATAATGTAAATCCTATGGTCACCTCAACTTCAGCCAAAACAGACAACCTATCAAGCCAAGTAAAATGTTAATGCCACAAAAATGTCATAAAACATGTGGTACAAAGGACTTCAAATTGACAGCATGCAGAGTATCCATGAGGCTGAATTTTATCTGAGTGACTTCCTCAGCTCTTTCATAAACTAGAATTACCACCTTGTATCTGCTCAAACCGAAAACATAATCTTCGTGGCATAAAAAATGCAAATATTTCCATAACACACACTGACCTGTCTGTCACTGCACCAGTCTGTATGTGATGTACCTCCCAGCTGTTTCACTGGGTCTGATGATCTTTACAACCTGCAAAAGTTGAAGAAAAACAACACATTTTTGGGCTGGAGTACACATCCACACTGCTGACAGTCCTCAGGCAGAAAATGAATGGTTGATATTATGAACACAAACATCAACATGGTGTTTGCATACAGGCTTTAGTCCATGAAAAGGCAGATTGTATCACACATGCAAATAACATCCATGCATTGTCAGAGCCATGTCATAGTGCAAAAAACACTAATAGAAGTAACAGTTATTTTCATTATTCATTAATCTAGTGCTTATTTTCATGATTAATCAATTAATTTTTCAGTATAAATGTCAAATTGCTTCTTTTGTCTCACCAACAATCTAAAACCCAAAGACTGTTCATTTGCTATGATAAATGACAAAGAAAATAAGCAAACCCTCACATTTTTGCTTGAAAAAATGACTGAAAAGATTAAACCATTATCACAATAGTTTGCCACTACTTTTATTTCGATTAACTAACTGTTGCAGCTTGACAGAGGAGCAATTTATCAGATCCAAGATAAAATACACAGCACCGTGCAGATATGTAATAAAAATAATGTTATGCAATAATCCTAATTAAAAGGAGTCTTCTATGTGCGTTACCTGTCCTCTTTTCAAGCCAAAGTAGCGAGCCACAGGGTCTCCAGCCTGGATCCTCGGCAACTGACTTTCCTTTAATTTACTGTGGTAAAAATGTTAAGGGAGCATAAAAAGACTTGAATCTCAGAAAAACACTAAATGTAGCTTGATTGTCATCTTTAGCTACATCAACTGCTATATTAACTTCAAATAATAAGTTCTCCGAAGATGACCCAGTTCATTTTTCTGCAGGCAAATCTAAAATAAACATTCTTAAATTCAATTTCTCCAAGCAGTGCAGTGTGTGGAAGGATACTATCTTGCCAGAAGTTCAGTCACCTCCTCTTTTGTCATAACAATGTGCTCTGGAACAAGCTGAAAGACAAAGATTAAATGCATCAAAAACAAAAACACATTTCTGCGGCATGGTCTATAGGATGATTTTAAAATATAGTGTCAGAGGGATTTCAATACAGTGGACTTGTCAGGTTGGTGTGTACCTCATGCTCTGTGATGTTAATAAGCAGCTCCTGTTGTAGAAACTGTTCCAATATATACTTGGGTGCCATGTCAACTAGAGACTGTGAGGAGATATAACAATTATTAAAAGAGAGCAAGATCAAAAACAAAAAGAAAGTGAAATAACAACAGAATAGTCATGTGACCTTTACAAGGCATGATCAGAAATCACATACCTTATATAATAATAACTCATACTAATTCCACAATGTAAATGTTTACCTGCTTGGCAGACGGTGTCATGCCCATCTGAACAACAATGATGGCTCGTGTGATGTTCTCCTCCTGCATCCTCTGACAGTACATCTTAATCGTCTTGATTCCCACCTTGGGCTCCTCTGAAAAGTGAAGAAAAGATCAATTATATGATAATCACACAGCTCCATGTGTCAAAGGCCCACCTTTACTCATTATTACAGATTCTATGCGGGCTTCATCTTCAGTTCCAGGACACTTTCAATATTTTTGTAAAGGAATGTTAACCACCTGGTATCTAATATTAGTTATGAACCTACCAGGAAAGAAAACAAACATCTGGTCGGTGGGATCATCGTTGTGTGCTACCAGCACAGTGAGATCTGTGCGTCTAGGGCGGCCCTCGCTGGGCTTGTCTCCAAACTGACTCTTGAACTCATCCAGTGTCTGATCCAACTCGTCCTGTGTCACCAGGTAGCCTCTGTCATGGCACAACTGAGGGTGAAAAGTTCAGAGTCAAACCAAAATGTGCTAAAAGCAAACTAGTTGAAATAATTTTTGAAATAACTGGGGTGGAAGTCCTGCTGTGTGCTACCAGAAACATATTACTTCTTTGGAAATCCTTGATAAGAGAACATGATGATATTCCATAAACTCGAAAAGAATCAAATTTGTCATTCGTGGATCAGCCCAGAAGTTTTACTCTACCTGGAAGCCCTTCTTTATATATTTTGACCAACTAACAGTGCTTCCCTAAGGTCACTTGTATTATTCATATGTTTTAATTTCAATTGGATGCTTGTGTAAATTAAATACTTGTGGCATGTGGGATGTATTTTTCTCCATTAGCTAAAATGTATAAAACCGTAATGCGTCCCTCAGTTTGGTCCTTGAACCTAAGATGGCTGAATACATCTTGACTGGAGCACTGAATATGATGTTAAGTTCTTCAACTTATTTTATCTGAATTTTATTCTTGTGATAGTTATTCTTCATCAGTGTTTATTTTGGGTATTATATCATTTTTAACCTTTTCTATATCAAGGCTTTAATGAGAAGAGGCTATGGTGACTTCTTGCAGAATCAGTGACGTCTTTTAAATCACTTTTCAAAAACCTTTTTCATGGACTTGCTTTTATGTGATGTCATTATTTAAATCATATTAATCTTTTTTATTTGTTTATTCCTTCTTGCATGATTTCATGTTATTGATTATGTCTATTTCATCTTTATTTATATTGATTAGACGACATCAAGTGGTGTCCTCTCTGCATTCTTATCCCCTTATTTTTATTGATATGTTTTTATTGCGTACTTACATGTTTTCTTGTTTTCCTGCTCGGTCTTTTTTTACTATGTTTTAGCGTCTACCTCAAGTTTAGATTCTATTTAGCTTCTGTTTGGCCTGATTGTTTTGGCTGGGTGTTGCCACATTGCTTCCCAGGTATCCTGCTCTTTTGCTTTGTCTGTCAAAGCATTTTGTAAAAAGTGCTACATAAATTACAATTGGAAGGCTTTGTATCCTTTATAATGTTGAGTCTTTGTTTCGGGTTTATATCTCCCAGTCCTGAGGAATGTCATGAATATCGTTTAGCAAACAGAGTTAACGTTAATGCTTCCCAGAAGACTCAACTAAAAGTTTCTTGTTCTGCAAAGCATACATATTCACCGGTGGCACTAACTAAGGCTCAACTGCAGTTAAATTGCACTGACAAAATCGTCCGTGTGAAACTAATAGCTTGTCAATACACAGCCCACAAACTTCCTATATTGACGGCAAATTCATCAAACCCCCCCAGTCTCCAACATCACAGAGCGGAACCGCTGTTCCAGCCTGTTTAAGCTACATGCTAAGCTAACAAGCTAAAAAACAACATTCAAACAAAACGCACCTGCATGATGGTTTTACGAATCTTCCACAGTCTGTATGTTTCCTCTTCGTCATCCATATCTTATCAAATGTGACACTTACGTTTAATTAAATCTAAAATGTATTTTTATATAATTTATCACTTTTGGTTCTGTGGACAACGCGACGCACGTTTCAAGCTTGGCGACGCAGACGGATGACGGAGTAATGTGTGACGTCATTTGATTCAGGCAGTTTTGTCCCGCCTCTCTCGTTCGTGGCTAGAAGGGAACCACAGACCCGCGAAAGATCTCGTGAGAGTGATTATTTTAACCCAAAACATGACCTTTCACTTAGTTTACCCGGGTGTCATCTATCCGTAATACTGCTCAGATTTCAACTACAGCGTTGGCACATTATTAGATTGTATGGTGCGCAATGAACAACCAAAACTTACAAACCTCGCGAGAGTTTTGCAAATCTTGGGTTCTCTTCTAAGCACGATCGCCTCTCGCCTGCTCAGCTCCTTCACCACACTGCTGTTTCACAACAAACCCAAGGGCGGAGCCAGCAGATACAATGTAACTATTGATTAGAATAAGTCTGGCATCTTCTGTAAGGAAAAATGAGGCCTTTATTTATTATTTTGACATTTGGGGCGGTCGCGAGCAGCGGAGCACTACTGGCGATGGTACTGTACTTTGTTTTGTCCTCAACGGTAACGTACACCGATACGGTCCTTGGCATGTGTGTGGATGCTCCTGAGATTTCTAATTTGCGTAACAGTGATGAGTGTAAACTACTACTGTTTTCCATTCATAAAATCTGCATATATTAATAATTATGAGTGATGGTTTAGTGTCCATGCTCTGCTGGCAAAGCTATCGTAATACACGGCATTAAAATACTGACACCAATGCTCCTCACGCCTTTGCATAACACTCCAGACACCTCATGGTGTTTTTATTCAGTTTATGAACTTTTCTTGTCTGTCAGTCCGTTCGTGCACGATTATAAACACTACACAGGCCGTTTACTTCAGTATGTGTCTGTACAATACTTACCTGAGGGCGCTGGAGTGTGAAAAATTGTACATAGTTTTATATGAGTGAGGTTTCTGCAGTAGGACTCCCCCATCTGGTGTCAGCTGATAGGCTTATCATTCTGTGAAATACACACATCATCAGACCGAGTCACTTAAAGGTTTTCTATCACAAAGACATATCAGCACTGCGTTACAGCTGAAATGTTATGACTTCAGTAATGGAATTGGATTTTAGCTCAACAACATCCTACTGTAAAGGCAATTAAATCTTGCCAATTCAACTGCTAGTGGTATGAAAAGTATTGAAGTCTTTAAGTAAAAGTAACAACACCACGCTATAGAAATACACCATAGCGAAGTAAAAACCTTGCATAAGTCATCATAATTAAGGAATAAGTTATTAGCATAAAGGTATTTTAGATATCAAACTTGAAAGTACCCATGAGGTGACAAAATAGCCCGTGTGTTGTCAGTAACAATGTGTCTCTGATAATAAGGTCCTCAAAGTGACTAAGAGCTTTATCTAAAAAGTGAATAGTATAGTATAAATATAAAGCATTCTAAAAATGGAAGAACTGTAGTGGAATACAAGTATATTAAAGTTGTGCTTGAGTACAGTAGGCTACTGGAGTAAAGTTGACAATAGTACAGCTAAAATATTAATTTTTCCCGTCTTAAAACACATTACATTTATCATTTTCATATACATATATTTTTGGTTATTTTAATGTACATTTTGAACCATGCAGTAAGTATCAGTATATATTTTCTTCGAGTAAGGCCTACAAAATATAATTTTTCTATATTAGTATTTTATGTTTTATTTGTTGTTTGATGTTGTTACGTGTTTTGTGATTTGTCAAAGCCAAGCCATGAAGCACTATTCCCACGTAGACTTGCCAGAAAATTGGGAAATAATCTTTTAAAAATCAGATCATTCTATTTCTCTGTCACTCACACTGTTGGGTAATTCTTTGCCTGGTGGTTCCACTGGTATTACCAGTTTGTACTGTGGCGAGACATTATGGAAAATTACTTGCAACACCAGCTCCCTTGTTTTCCCGGATTATGATGATTTGGTAGAATGAACAAATGTTTTGGGCTCAGTCTCTGTGACTTCTATGTCATAGTGAGGTTTAGGAGGTTTATGTGTGCTGCAAATCATTCTGATGTAACTTTTAATTTTTCATTCCAATATTAAGCCCATTACATAATGAGTTCATGTTGCTCTTTGCCCTGTACACATGATGCTCAATCCCCCATGGCCTTAATCTTTGCTTTTATAAGGAGTCAACTTTCTTCATGAGTCTGTGATAATATTGTGGACTGTGGACTGCAGTACAAGTTCAGTACTGATGTGGATTTTTTAGTCAGCAGGCAGCACACAGGCACCTATTGGAGAATCGCAGCTAATCAATTCTGTTAATGATCACCCGCTTCCTTTACATGAGGACAGTGGACCGTGTATTCTCTCAGTGAGGACCTGGTCTGACACTGAGGGTGTAGCTGAGGCCACAGATTTGATCGCTTTCTGCCTTCAGAGGACCTTACTGAAGGGCAGTCATGCGCCTGATAGGGTCCACTGTCCTTTTCTCTGTCCTGCTGCAGGCTGTGGTAAGAAATATATGACATTAGAGACTGAAACACCAATGTTCAGTGCTGGAACTTGCTTTGGGAGAATGTCAGATTTTGTTGGACTGAACTGATCATACGTAATAGGAAATTTGGTGTTTTTTTAAATCTTATTTTTTATTTATTTTATGTTTGATGTATTTATTATGTGTTACGGTATATCAGTGCTATATCTGCTGGATAGGGCTGGGCAATCTAGATTATAAATAATGTCTTGATATTTTTATATTCGATATACATTTCAATATACTATTTTTCTCTACAATAATATACTGTAAAATAATGATCTTTTAGAAAATGATGCATTGCCATAGATTAAACTACCTAACCGTATATAAAGTGGGACTGAGCAATGTGAAAAAATCAAATGTTATAGTTTTGACCAAATACCTTAAATGAATAAAATAAATAAATTTGATAATCATCAGTAATTTGGATGTAATGTATAATGGCTAAGTGAGTAAAGACAAACAATAGATCAGCTAGAAGAGTCTTGTAAATAGCAAAATTACATTACTATACTGTAACGCAGCCTTTTGAACAAGAAAAATGACATTTCTGCCATATTACAATGTAACGATCATCTAAGGTGATATCTTGTCTTATATCACAATATTGATATAATATCGATACACTGACCAGCCCTACTGCTGGAAAATATTTCTGTTGTAATTTATATTAATTAGAATAAAAGAGCATTTTGAAAGTAAGCACCCAGCACTAAAGTCTTCTTTCTTCTCGACAGTCTGCTCAGACAGAGGCCTGGCAGACGGCCACGTCTATTTATGACTTCTCAGCAGTTGACATCGATGGCAATCTGGTTTCCCTAGAAAAATACAGGTAAGTCTATTTATGACACATTCTCTAACTAAATTTTCTGCAGTGTCCCATGACAAGCCTGCTGTACCATCACTACAACATTATGTGTGTGTCTACTTGTATTTTCAGGGGGAATGTTGTCATCATCACCAACGTTGCCTCTAAATGAGGTAAAACCCCAGTAAACTACTCTCAGTTTGTCGAGATGCACGCCAAGTACGCTGAGAGAGGTTTACGCATCCTGGCCTTCCCTTCTAACCAGTTTGGGAATCAGGTATGTGACACAAGTGTTTTATTGAAAGAGCATGTAAGAACAGGCCAAAGATTGTGATCTGGATCATAGCAGTTCAAAAGAATATGAAAACAAGAACAAATTACAAAACAGTGAAGATGAGACGTTAGATTGATGAAGGCAGAAGAGCTTATTCACAAAACATGTTACAACCATAATATTTGTGCAGTCTATTGTGAGTTAAGCCAAGTTTTGTTTCATCAGCATTGGCTTAGCACTTTTTAAACAGCT
>JAJHUR010000618.1:0-23579 GCA_027495735.1 Lutjanus campechanus
AAAAAAAAAACAATGATAAACTATTATTAATAAATCTGCTGGATCAGTTTGAAGTCCACCAGGAAGGATTTCTTTGTACACCACGCTACAGTGTCCTAGAGGAGTGAGAGGGGATACGGGGGACGTTTTTTTTTCTTCTTTATTTTTTTTGGGAGTATTTCCCGCGGTGGGATGAGTCACAGACACTCCCCTTGGTGTCGTCTCCTCTGCCCCTCCGTCCTCTAAATACAGTCTTCAGTTTAAGAGAGTTTCAGTCTGTGTATACGCTCAGTATACAGGCAGCTCACAGGTTCTTGGTGTTTATGTGAGTCTTGTAATGCTTCGTCAGGTGGTCGCTCCTCATGAAGCGTTTCTGACACTGGCTGCACTCGAAGCGCTTGTCTCCTGTTGATGGGACACAAAAAGAAAGAGACGGCGTTATGTTTTCAATGTCAAATATCATGGTGGAAAATATTCCAAACAGGCAAACAATTATTTGTTTGCAAAAACTATAAATATTTACTACGGCTTTAATTTTGTGCCGGGCAATAAATCAATATTATCGTTACACTTGCAAGTTTTACAAATTTCTCTACTTTAACTGCATAATTTCAAGCCAGTTGTGTGCAAGTACAAGCAGATCAGAATAGTATTTTAATTCAATTCCCTCAGTTTGTGTCTTCACCTCAGAGGAGTAAATGCTCAGATGTTCTGGCTGTGCTTTTTTTCAGTGTGCTGCCTTGTTAATTGAACACTGAAAATAACATTAAAAGAGCAGTCGAAAGTGACTTTGACTGCAATTACACACACCCCAACTCTCTTTTTTATCTTTATTTAAGCACCGTGTGTTTTTCTTCAACCTTTAAACAAACTGTCACCAAAGACAAAGAACAACCGATACAGGATTTCTGAAGTCAACACTAGGCTTTAGGGTTTCAATACCACATCTTTAAAAAGATACAAAGTCCATTATTTATAGTTATTCTTGAAGAGGTGAAGGGCTCATTGCATGGGTCAAACAGTCTCAGAAAAAAAAAATCAAAAATGCAGGACTCCTTCAAAAAAGGCACACTGTCTCCATTATTTATAGTTCTGAAAGTACCAAAGCTATTGAAAAAATGATCTAAGTGCTCGTTCAAAACCTCGGTTCAGTTCAGTCCTGCCTGAAATTTGGAACGAAGCGAGATCAGAGTGTTCGGTGACTTTTTCTCCATCAGCGCTGTGAGCTGGTTGTTCATTTAAAAAAGAGAAAATTGATCCTATTTTGTGTGACTACGGCTTTTTTCCCTTTTTGTCCTGGTATTGTGAATCGTTTTTTTATACTAGTATCGTACTGAAGTTTAAAATTCTGGTATCGTGACAACTCTACTAGGCATGTACTGATTACATTACTTGGCCATCAACCCCACCATCTAAGTATGTGATCAATACTTAGTCAGATGGCGGCGCTACAATTATAAAATGTCTCTGTACAGCAGCAGCAGTCAGATTTCAACTAGACAAGGTTGTACAGACTGAAATCTATTCACTGTTCAATATAACAGACACGAGCTGGTGCTAATTTGTCAAAACAAAGGTTAACTTGGATAAAACAAGCTCAACAAGCTAACATGACAACCAGCATCTTAATGTTAATGTTACTTTACAATTCGTCTGTGGACATCAGATAAAGTTTCTTTGGCATTTGTCTCCAACAATTACTTGTTCATTAACAGCTAAAATATAAACACCCAGATATCTTGATATAGCCTAGACAATATAGGCTGATTTATCCATCAGGCTCTGATTAAAAGTTTGTGGTTTAAGTTTTGTTTTTTGACACGTGACACTGACTTTTTGTCACTTTTGTCACTGAAAAAATCCTTAATATTATCATGATTTCAGCCACATTGTCAAACCTACAAATGTTCCCATAGAAACAAAACACACACAGAGTAAAAAGTCAAACATCAACAATGCTGTGTTTCTCATCACTGATCTGATTTTATTTGCTGATCCTTCATAATATTTTCTGCTGATTTCTTCTTCACTTCTTATTAATTTATTAATTCAAATACCCATCTTTGCTTTAGTTTGAGCGTTTTGGAGATTATGTTCTATTGTGGAGTGAAACTCTACATGCAGGTCATTATGTGTGTGTGTGTGTTTTCGTGTGTGTTTCAGCAGACGGACCTGTGTGCGTCCTGGCGTGCCTCTGCAGCTCGTCGCTGCGCGTGAAACGTTTCCCACAGAAGACCCAGTTGCAGACGAAGGGCCGTTCGCCAGTGTGCAGCCGGACGTGAGCTCTGAGCAGCGACGTTTTCCTGAACGTCTTCTCGCAGCCGGGGACGTGACAGATGTGCTTCCTCTTCCCAACCTCCCCGGGCCTGCAGCACGTACACACACAAACGTATAGAGTGGGATGTAAGGTTTTCATCGGAGAATTGAGTATTCAAAAGTAAAACAGCTGATAGCATCAATATGGAGTTAAAGGCATGTAATCAGGCCTGGAGTTTCATCATTTTAGGGGCAAGGCCGGTTGGCTTTTGGTGTTTTTTGAGGGTATGACGGGACAGCAAGGCCATCAAATAAAACAATGACTTTAAGTCCACTGGAATAATTATATTTATATTTATACAAACTCCTGAGTCAGAAGTTCATAGACACTTAGTCCTGGACTAATGAGTGAATCTGCACAGAGCAGATCGAGCGGGCGGTCAGACACAGAAAAAGCAGAGAGAATCTGGTCAGTTCTCAAAATAAAAGACTCCGTGCAGACTCGTAATCATGAAGACAAACAGAAAAGAAACTATTTAACTATGCAAAATACACATCCATGGTAGAAGCATAAAAAGCAAGGAAAGAAGACCAATTTAACAAAATCTGACCAGGCCAACGTGATCAGACAAAACGCTTCTGAAACGCTGCGGGTGGGGGCTGCAGCTGCCATTTGGAGGATGGATCAAAACCGTGTCTTGCTCAGTGGAATCAACCGGTGACGTTAAGTTTATTAACATTAATGTTACAAACATTAGAAAACAATACTCTTGAGGCACATTAAACTTTTTATGCCACTAAGTTAATGAAGCAATGTACAAGCAATGTGTAGCATCATATGTTGAATTTCTTGTCTTATTCATTCGCTAATTTATCAAACTGTAGTCATAAATAACGCGACGGTTTTCGATTCTTAACAAGCTACAAATCAAACCCACTACTTGTTATTTGCTCAGTTTTTCACTTGATGTCGCCCCAAATCTGAATCTAAAACAAAAGAAACTGGTGTCTAAAAAATGTGTTGACAGGAAAGGGGCAGGAGAAAAGAGGAAGAGAAAACGTCAAAATTAGCTGGGGCAGCGAGGGCGGGGCATCAAGACCACTGTGGCCTCAGGGCATCAAACTTTTTTGAGGGGCTTAAGGCCACACTGAGGGGGCACAGCAGCCATGATCTTTATAGCCCCAATTAAATTCCTGCCCTGTATGAAATTGTCCTGTGTCAAATCTTCTTTGTTCAGATAAAATTGATTTTCAGAGGGAGAAACTTTTTTACAAAGTACAAACTGTATCTACAAAGACTTTTAACTAATTTGTGATTTCAGCAACAGACTGATAATCTGTCCTTGAAACCCATTTCCAGTTGGTAAATATTCCTTAAAATTCAAAAATCTGTTCCTGTCTCTTTTCTGAATGTTTCACCCTGCACAGCAGCCAGTGAATCCTGGGTAAAACCAGCACAAATCTGTCCACCTCTCGACACGCTCACCTCTTGTCTGCGTCTTTACAGTTGGGACAGGTGCAGGCCATACGTCGCTTCTTCTCTCCTGGCTGGCCGGGCAGCTCCAGGGTGAGGGTCTGGTCTACCTGGATGGCCGGCTGGCCCTGCGTCGCCGCCAGCTGGAGCCCTCCGCCCTGCATCGTCTGGACCGTGAGGTGCTGCTGGCCTGATAAACACAGAGACAGACACACCGTCAGCGACACAGCAGGGCTCCTGCCGGGGCGGCCAAGTTCCTCTGAAAATCTAATTAGAGTGCCAGCTGACTTCCACGAGTCAAAGTGGGGTGAAATTCTAATGAGTGATTAATGGAAACATTAACATAATGCAACAGACACATGAAAGAAAAAGAGTCGACGAGATGCTCCAGAACAGAAGGAGATTTTATCTCCGAGAGCTGATTAAGAGGGAGAGTCTGTTTTTCCATGTTTAAACTGTTGACTGTTCAAAATATCTTTAATCATCTAATCTTCACGGTGAATATTTTCTGCTGAGTTTGCCATCAAGCCGGGCAGTAACTCAATATTATCCTTTTTTGGCTTTCAGTTGTAGGAACACAAAATGAGTTATTAAAAATCACGTAAAACATTTAAAAATAAACGTGTGTTCTGAGTTTGTTGCACCACAGAAACATGATTTATTAACCACCCTGCCAAATCTGAACGATTAAAAGAACCTCAAGTATATAGAATTAGGTCTCAAAATCATTTAAAAAATGAGCAGTTTTCTCTGCTCTGAAACGCTGCCGGTGTGTCCGCTCCACTGTCTCCAGTCGCAAACACAACTACGACTCATTTGGACTGAGAGCGTCGCTGAAGGTACGTTTGTAACTGACCATTAGGGAGGAGGAGGAGGAGGAGGAAGAGGAGGAGGAGGAGGAGGAGGCGGCGGCGGCGGTTCGTCGTACTGGATAGTTGGCGAGTTTTCAGCAGCTTTTTTCTAACATCTATCATGTGTTTAGAAGAAAAACGCCCCTTTTCTTTTACATGGACTTAAAGTTTCAGATTTAATTTCTTCATGACCAATTTAATACTAATATATATTATTGTTACATGTACTTAAACTTTGTGTTATGTTTGTATTGTTCTATGATTCATGTGTGACTCGGCTGCTGCAATGCTGCAGTTTCCTGACGGGTTAATGAAGCGCTTCATTCATCAGTGTATCTAAATCCACTTTTTTGTGGTTGTAAATTATAAGTACAGTCACTTTATTAAACTATCAAATTGTGTACTTTGTCTCTGTGCCTGCTGCTTTCAGCCATTACGCTACGAGCTGCTGGAACAGCTGGGTAAGAAAAAACCCTTTTAACAGGATAAAGAGAAACAAAATTGAAGAAACCTCAAGAGCAGAAAATAATTTTAAATAACCATCTGTTCAGTCTGGCTTTTAAGTAGTTTTTTTTTATAATTTTATGTTTTATTTTACACTTTAATTGCTTTTTCTGAGTAATAAACATACAAAAACACATACAGACCACATGTTACCCAACCCAAAACTAGTGAATAAATAAATAAATAAGATAAATGAATAAAATCACAACAACAGAGGATCAAAGTTCAACACCTCAAGTTCACACGTTCATCCTCAACGTACAGACAACCATTTCAGTACGATCGATGATTTTCGTGTTTTTACTTTTTATTTTATTTTTTTATTTTATATGTTTTATCAAAATTCTAATGTTGATCATTATTTATTTATTTCTATTTTATTTTATTAGCATTTTACTGTTTTATTACAGTCTGTTGTGTGGTATTTCATATTTCACTCTTTTCCTGTTATTTTTATTGTATCATCTTTTATTTATCCTTTATATCCTTTTAACCCATCTTTTATTGTCGTCTTATTTAAAACTATAATATGTAACATTTCCACATTAAAATGTCTGAACACACTTGAAATATATCCCCGAATGTTTCAAACAAAGTTCAAATGCAGCGAAATCCGTAATTTATTTAAGGTATGGGAGTGTTTCCTGCTGGTCGTTGCCAGAACTTCTGGGAAAACACGGAACATGTCACATACGTCAGACTGCGAGGGAGGAAATCGTCCCACGTGACTTAATGTAACGTGAATAAAACTGTAACATTATCTTGTCCGTGAACGTGATTTCTGCCTCAGTCTGTTTTAATGTGAGAGAGACCCCTAGTGGCAGAATTTATACATGTTGTGCCTTTAATCAGCTATTTTTTATGTTTTTGGGAAGTTTTGATCTGCATTAGTCTCTTTATTTCCATAAAAATTATTTTCTCAGTTGCTTGTAAACCACTTTAAAGGGATTATAAGTAAATAAAGTTTATTTGATTGATTTTCTCACAGAAAATCAAGTGATTCTGTGACTTTGTGCTTTACAGTCCTGCGTCTCTCGTGTGGTCAGCAGCCGACATGAACTCACCCCCTGCGTTGGTGATGGTGACAGGAACTCCCTGAACTTGGACCCCGTTGATGCTGATCGTCTGCACCGCCTGAGCTGCCGACGAGAGCTGCGACGTGTTCAAGGCTATCATCCCACCCGCCGGGGCGATTTTTGCCAGAGTCCGTTCCTTCCGCCCCCCCGCCAGCGCCCTCTTGGTGCCGGCCGGTGGCGAGGTGGTGGTGGTGGCGACTGAAGTGGTGGGGGTCGTTGTCGTGGAGACCGAATCCTGGAGCTGAATAGACTGCCACTCACCCAGCGCTGTTTTGAAGAGGATCTGAGGGAAGAAAATGCCAAATGGGTGTCTGAAGTTTTATTTAAACGGGGCTGCACAGTGTGACGAGGGGCTGAGCTCATTTCTGACCCTGCAGACAGAAACTGCAAAAATAAAAACTAAAGGAAATATTTTTTACTCATTAAATGTTGACAAATAAGAAAAACATAAACAGTCGTGCTGAATTGACGGTATGTCTGAACGGATACCTGTGTTGGTGTTGGTTCTGTCTGAGTGACCTGCAGGCTCGAGGGAGCCGACTGTCTCTGTGGGACGGGCGGTAACGTGGCGGAGGCGGCCTGCACCACCTTCAAGGCCTGCTGAGGGATCTGGACCACCTGAGACTCCTGTTTGGGCTGGACCAGCTGGACCTGCTGCACCACGGCCGGCTGCCCGGGACTCTGTACGATCAGTAGGTTGTTGCCTGCCTGCGAATACAGAGACGAGAGAGGTTATTCTGTGGTGTTCAGGTATGAGTCAGCGACCACATCTGGAACGGAGGGAGGAAGGAATTCAGTGTGTTGGGCTTGAGGCTGCTGATGTACAAGAGGTCTGTAAGGATCAACTAAACCCTGTAATAGTTCTGTTACAGGACCATCAACACTGGGACACCATAACACCACAAATTACTAAGCTCACTTTTCCTGCAATAACAGATGTTTTGGCCACTTGGGGGCAGCAGAACAAACTATAAATACAACACAACACAACGGTAATAACATATTGATATCATACTGTATAAATATATCCTTTATTCACTCCCCTTTTAGCTCAACTCCTGAGGAAAAGTATCTTTCACTTTAGTGGCTAAATGCTTCATTATGTTCACTTTTCGTTTGGTTCTGGGCAGGATGCATACAGAAAACAAGACATTTAAAGGCATCGACGTGGACTAAGACATTTTTCACTATTTTCTGACATTTTTTAGACACTGCAGCCCTCAATTAAACACGATAATTAATTTAGTCTTCATTGTTATTTGATCACTGCTAATTTAAAACAGTTTGTACGGGGTCAAGTAAAAAGTGACTTTGGGTTAGTAAATTTGCCCGACCAGGCAAGTGAAAAAAGACATTAACATTAAATCCCGACTTGGTATCAGATTTAAATCGCCCACCCTACTATTTCTAAAACCAAACATGTTAGACCTATATTGTTTATGATTTTCAGTTTTTTTTGAGTTACCTCACTGATATGAGCCAGAACGCTTTGCTGTTTTAGCCCTGAACTTTATCCTGTGTTTCCTCAATTCTTTATTATTTTGGCAGCAAACTAAAAATAAAACAATTTGTACAAGGGTAACTAAAAAATGACTTTTGGTGGGTAAAAAAACCAAACAAACTCATTAACACTGAACCCTGCAGCTGTAAACAGTCTGATTTTGTCAATTGACAACATATTAACTAACAAGTACTAACAATCTATCAATGTTAATAATTGAAAATCTTTTTAGGCCAAAAGTTCTAAATTCAGGGTTCAATTAAAAGCTTTTTCCTGCGTTTTTAACTAAATCTAACAGAACTATTCAGTCAGAATATAGCAGATTAGCTCCATCAACATTTAACATTCTGTGCCAATTATCAGATAAACAGCACTGGACAATAATCAGTCTTTTTTTGTTCTTTATCTGACTGCTGGTCAAATAAATTAACTGGAAAATGTGACTCTGGTGCAGCTTCCTGTCTGTCTGTAATCTTCTCTGTAGTCCTGCTCAGTGTTTCGCCCACAGACCTTTTTGATTGTTAATTAGGCTAATTTATATATCGCCAGGTAGCTCAGTCTATTCATAATTTATTCATAATAGCTGATTTAAATTTTTTATAATATGAAACCGTAAAGTAACTAACTAAAGTCATCAAATCATGTAGCCAAGTGGAGAAAAATGTCCGGAAAAATTTTGAGACTTAGATTTAAATTTTCTCTGCGAATGTCTATCGGTTCCAAATATCAGTTATCAGTCTCCTTGATTGCTAATACTTCGTTATCAGCCCTGGAAAAACATTCTCTTGCAAGTAAGTGAACCTTGACTTGAGATTATTTTGTCACAGAGACTGAATGTGTTCCCGAGATCAGGAATGAAACTTGTGTTTGCAAAACCACACAAGTGAACGACTGTATCTTAAAACAGTGAGCTGTCACTGCAGCTCCAGAAACCTCACAGAGTTTTTAACTGGTTATCAGGTCGGATTCTTCTTTCTTTCATTTTCCCAACCAGAGTTACAGTGAGTTTTAACATATCAGCCACTTAAATAGAAGCAGGAGGAGATTTTTATTCAGATAATTTCATTTTTGACGTTATGTTTTGTGGTTATTCCAGTGGAAACACTATTACTCCCTGTAGCATCTTTAAGATCTTTCTGAACAGCACTTAACGCTCGTAGCTCAGTGCGGGTCAGAGGAATATAAGATTAAATGTGCCTTCTGTTGCTTGAAGCAGCAGCAGCAGCCAGATGTACCTGAATGATGTTGTCGCCAGCTTCTATCAGGATGGTCTCCATCTGCTCTGGGGGAGGGGAGGCAGCCTGTGGTGGAGCAGGAGGCGGAGGCTGAGCAGCCAGAACCGCTTTCTTCTTCCTCCCTCGTCGTCCCTTTCCTGGAGTGGGAGGGGCGGCTGCCGTCTCTGTGATGATCTGAGTCCCGCCCACCTCTCCGGTCGCCACATTGAGCGGCAGCGTGAGCCCGCTGGGCAGCTGCACCACGTTCGTGGCAGAGTTGTTTGGCTTGCGTAACTTGGGGGAGGGTTTGATGGCTACAGTCTTCTGCGGTGTGACCGGAGTGGCGGCGGCCGCGGGGGCCGGTACGGTCATGGGAGTGGTGATGATGGCCTGGTTAGTGCCCGGTATGAGCTGAATCTGACCTCCCTGCGGCATCACCTGGATAGTCTGGGCGCCCTGGATCTGCGGCACCACCTGGTACTGGATGTTGGCCGGGGCTGAGGTGTTGGTGCGGGCCGGGCTCTGCTGGATGGTGAGCACGATGGGACTGCCAGGCGTCGTGGAGCCCAGGCCAGCAGGGAGAAGGACATTGCCCTTGGCTGAAAGGAAACCCAGGTTTTTGGGCGGAGCGGGGGCGATTGGAGCCGGCTTTATCGGGAGGAGCCTGCGAGGCTGCGGCTGCGCCGGAGGAGAGGTGACAGGAGCCTGAGCAGCAGGAGGGCCGATTTTACTACAGGTGGCAGCCAGGAGGGCCAGAGGAGAGGGCTGGGTGTCCTGCAGGGAGAAACACAGTTACAGCTCAGATACAACACACACAGTCTGCAATAAAAACAGCCTGAGGAGAAACATTAACCCACTAAGTTCACACTCTGGGTTTCACAGACACTGTGTGGACACTGTGTGTGGACCAATCATTCATTCTGTAGTCAGCCATGTTAAATAATCAGAATTTAAGGTATTTAAAGAAAGAAAGACTCCTGCTGTCCCTTCAAGAGAGCAGTCACGCTCTCCAGCTCAGACCAGCTTGCTGAGGGTTTAGTCCGATCACTTGTAAACAGCATCTCAGAGCCAATCAAGAGCTCTGTTTCACCTACCAGCAGGCTGATCCTACGTTAATTAAAGCTTCACTAATGATATCTGAAAACCTTTTGATGAGCATGGATCATTATTATTGGGTGAAATTAATATGATATATCTCCCTCAAACTAGTCAACAACTTTTTGAAGTAGTTGATGACTAATGAAATACAGTAATCATGAATTCTCTTGTTCAAAATACAGGATTGTAGCCCCAGTTTCCACTGGCCAGCACACTGACAAAAGCTCGGAGGCAAAGCAACGTCGGCTCAGCGCTCACAAATCAGCACTCAGTCGTTATGTGTGAAATATCTGGACATGGGATGAGTCGGGGAGCCATGCAACAAGCTACAGCCAATGAGAGCCGATCATAGACGACATCGGCGGAGGGAGGAGAGGAGTCAATAAGAAGAGCGACGGAGCAGCAGCCAGAAAAGGCTACACATATAAAATGAGCAAATTTATCCAAGTTTAAAATTCTAGCATTGTGCCAACTCTATTATAAAGTAATTCAAACCAGCTCCATCTCCAGCAGCTACAGACACCTGCTGCACACTGATGTTTCAGAATTAATAATTAGCATCACTTCTTGCGTTTGTTTTCATGACAAAAACTGGAGACCAGATGAGGATCACTCGGGTGAACGATCTTGTAGTGTGTGACCTCCCTGTCGCTGCAAACCACAACAACATCATCGAAGATTCCCGATTACAGGAAAGAAAGTTGTCTTGTGCGCACGGTGCACCGATCTGACAAATATGAAAGTCAAGTAGTGTGAGTCACCAAGGCGTGAGAGAGGTGAGACAGGGAGAGATAAGAAGCTAAGATAAACAACGAGATGTAGACAAACAGGTACGGCTTCGACTACAAACAGAGAATTATAAACAGTGTCGAGCACGAGGTGTAGCCGGTGTGAGTTTCCACCAGCAAAGCTTTTGTGTTTTTCTCTGTGATCCTCCAGCTGCAGGACGAGGACGCACTTTACATCAACGTGAGCTTCAGCTATTTTAAAACACAACTGATATTCACTTACTGCACATGGAGCATAACCTGGGCTAAAAAAAGGCTCTCTGGTAATCAGGGGTGGGAACCATCAGAATTGAGAAAATATACAGCGCAATTAGCTTTTTTCAGCTGCAAATTATTTCTTCAAAGGTAAACTTTGTCAGCATCTCTTTTATCTGTTTTAAATAAAGCAAATTTGATTGTCAAGCTGACAGACGGACCAACCAGTCCTGCAGACTGTGACCTCTGCTGACCCCTGCAGAGAAAACTCTGCTCCCTATAGCGGACTGAAATAGAAATTGATTTTTATTATTCCACATTGCAATGCACACACCAATCCCTTACTACTTTTCTATCCCAGGATTTCTCTCCCCCGTGTCAAGTGCGAGACAGAGGTTGGGTCGCACGTACACTGCATTTAAAACTCACAGGAGTCTCACAGTCTCACAGGAACAGGAACTTGACTCTATTTTTGATAAGAAAAGACAAAATAAATCCTCTCTTTGACAAGTGTCGTGCAAAAAAAACTACTGAACAGCAAAGAGATGAATTTTATTTCAATGGATTAAGCCAAGACCTCCAACTGTGAGCAGTGGTGTGGAGAAATCTTTTAAGATTTGCAGATGAAGCACCTGAGCTCCATTTTGCACGATACTGACATAGTGCATCAAGTATCACAATACTTTAGACCAAAAGCTCTGATGTTGATGTACCTCACAATGCAAAAATATGTCAATATTTAATCATTATTGGACTATTAGTGGATATAACGACCAAGCACCCAGAGACATTCACTGGGCTCAACAGTAATGGTGGCCTGCTCCCCCAGAGGTAATTAAAATGCCATTTCAGCCAAGCGGTTCGAGCATCTATAGTAATTTTTCATGCAAAAAAGCCAGAAAATGCTGTTTTCAGACTCTCAAATATGGAGATTTCATGCATTTAATAATTTTTAATCACATTAAACTGCATATATTTGGTTATGGACTAACAAAACATGACATTTAAAGACATTTTATAGATGCTGCAGCCCTTGATTAAACTTTTAAACTAAATTTTATTTTAGCATTTAAGGACCAGTGTGTGGGATTTAGTGGCATCTAAGCCGTCAGCTTGCAGATTACAAACACCTTGTCTAACCCTCCCCTTCCAAGTGTGTATGAAAACCTACGATGGCTGCAAAGCTCCTTCACAATGCAAAAGGCCGCACCTAGAGCCAGTCTGTTCTGGACTAATGCAGAAACATGGTGGTACAACATGGAGGACATTAAAGAGGACCCACGTCCTCTGTAGATATAAATCACTCGTTCTAAGCTCACAAAAACACAACAATTCTTATTTCCAGATGATTATACAATAATAAAAAACATATTTATGAACATAATATTCCATTTCTGCCATATTCTGTCATTAAATCCCAATAAATCTTCCACGTTGGCCCTTTAAGAGGGATAACACAAATCTAAAACTTATCACAATATTCCATTAACTAAAATGCCAGGTGATATTTAAGTCTTGTGAAACTATTTATTCTAAGCTCAAAGGGCTTTTGTAGTTTTCTTCTGCATCTTCAGTGAAAGCTAAACACATCCTGAGACCTCGGATTATTAAAACTGTACTTCAATTATCAGATATTTAGTCTCATAGAACTAAGTTTGTTATCGGGCTGCCTCATTATATCAGATCAGACTTGATGTATAAAATGCTTAAACAAATATTGGTTCGTTTATGGGTCGCTCAGTTCATAAATGTGCCTCCAGTGTGCAGCCACATGAATGCATCACGGGTTAATAAAGGTAACGAGACCTCAGCAGAGAGCGACAGTGCAACCAGAGATCAGGCGGCGGCGGCGGCGGGGACACGGCGTCTGGCCGTTACTCACTTGTGTGGAGGCGGTGGAAGGCTGAAGGTATTCACTGGGACTGACAGCAACAGTGGTGGCCATACTGTCCTGTTGTTCTGGAAAACACACAGACACAGCAGAGTCAGACTCAGGCTGCCTGAGGCATCTATTTTCAGTGGGTACGTTGTTCAAGGACATCACAGGACATTCCTACAAAACAGACACAAATCTCAGAAAGACGCACTCTGCAACGCCTCGCTGTAATCACCACACGATCATTAAACACCGTCAGTTACACAAATGAGGTGATTAATTACACTAATCAGTGTATTAAAATGCAAATATTTACATGTACACATATTTGTCTTTATGTGGAGAGTCAGTAAATCTCTTAAAGCATTAATGGATGCCTGCACTTTAAAAAAATGTTTCTGTCAGACCGTTAAAGGACCATACTGAAGTTTTAGCCCTGTTTACAAGTCACAGAGAGATCTCAGCTACATTCGCTGTGACTACAGCTGCAACCATTAGTCGATAAATCAATTAGCTTTCGATTAGTCGAATGAAAGAAAATTAACTGCCTGATTCCAGCTTCTTAAACGTAAGGATTTGACTTTCAAGTCTTTGTGTTTTGGACAAAAGAAGCAATTTGAAGACGTCACTTTTTTTGTTGCAGCCCTCCTGCTAACCATTTTCAACAGCTTACTGTGTTAGTTTAAGATTTTTAAATGTATTTTCCCAGTGATTGATTATCATTATACTTCAACAGGACTTCAACTTAAAGACACCTCAAAGTTGCTTAAAATAGGTTTTCTGTATCACTTATAATGTGTGTATGTAATGTTTTATCAGTCAAGAAAATGAAAAACGTTTATCAGTGTTTCCCAAAACCCAAGGAGGCGTCTGAAAATGTCTTATTCTGACCACAACACAAAAATATTCAGTTTACTGTCATACAGGAGCAAAGAAATCAGAAAATATTCCCATGTGAGAAGCTGATTTCAGAGTTTATTCAAAAACAATTATCAAACAGTCTGCAATTACTTTAACTATTTTGTTGCATCTCTACTGTGAACTGTGAAGGATAATCTTCCATGAATACCTTTCTACTGTTTACAAGTTAATTTTCACACCATAACCGATAGTTGTTTGGGATGTAGGAAAAATAATTGACAATATATTAAAGTATACTTTGGTTGCTGTACAGACAAAGACTTATAAAAACATCTGTATGGTCCTTTAAAACAGTGTTTCTAATTTTGTTATATGGTATTTTAAATGTAATAAACAATGTGATTCTTCTTGATTATAATTGTTTTGTTATTTCAGTTTTGGATTCAATGTGATCTCGTGTGCAGGATTTGGATCTTCTGCAAAAGCTCATGTAAAGTAACTGACAAAACATGTAGTAAGACAGTTTTCATGAATTTAGTTAACTGGTCATGACAGCTGTTATATTTGGCTGCTGAAAAGTACAAATACAAACAAATATCGAGCTACTGGCAATGCAAAGAAACAAAGCAAAGAAATTCACTGTTGGACTGCAGTCTAAAACATTGCATAAGGAAGAGACTAAATTTATCGAGCAGATTATATTATATTTATTTATGTTAAGACAGTCGGCATAAGTACATTCAGGGCAGGCTGCCCAGGGGTTTAAGAGCAGGGTAAATCTTCAATGCTGCTCCCTAATTGCCAAAATAGGTTGAGGCTGTTATTGTGAAACTGAATTGCTCTGTGTAAAGTGGTACACTCATGATTTATACTGAGCGACCTCTTCCACTGGTCGTTATCGTCTAAACTGCAACACGGTTTGTCGGCAGACTACGAACATTTAAAGGTAGACCGTCTGCGTCTTGCTTTCGTTTGCGGTTTCACGCCGCGGTGACGCTCGGAGGATATTCAACTCAACATCTGTCATCATTCACAAACACGCAAAACCAACAGAATTATTAACATTTGCAGCGTTCGAGTGTATCAGTTGAGCTCAAGGCGCGTCAGCTGGCAAACACTTGAAATCAAACAGCAGGTGACACGTAACCACATGACAGCCACAGAGTGCTGTTCTGGCCGGCAGCGATGGTACTGAGAGAGTGCAAAGGCTGCTGGGAAAGAAGTGATTCACCAGAGAGCCACTCTGACTGCAAGAGATGCTGATTTCATGATTGGACTGTTAAAGAAAGGCAGCTTGTGCCTCCAAAGTAAAGTATTAAAGCTTAATTTGAGTCACACTGCTGTTTTCTGAAAGATGCAACGACAACATAGTTCAGCAACACTTTCAAGCTGTTCTGAGGGGATTTCAGGAATCTTCAAAGGTTCTAAAATGCTGATCAGTGTCTCCAAAAGGCAAAAGTGACGTCCTCAAATGTTTTGTTTTGTCCACAACCCAAAGATATCAAATATACCGTCACAGAGGACTCAAGAAACCAGGAAATATTCATGTTTAAGAAGTTGAAATCAGAGAATTTGGACTTAAAGTAGCTGAATAATTCAATGTTTGACAACTAATCTATTAATCTAATTATTTTTGCAGCTCTACCTCAAAGGCTCTTTTGACAATCTGAATGAATGTTGTCTACAGGGGGGGAAAAAAAATAACATCTTGCAGACCATAAGCATTATTTTGAATTAATACAAAAAATAATAAAAAAGCAACATCATAATTTTCCCCCCTTATAACATATCAAATAATATCAATAAATCCTTAAATAGTGCAAACATATGATGATGCTTTAGTGAGACTGGGCAATATAGACAGGATCAAATATAATAATAAACCAAGTACATCTATCAATATTATGACAACATTGTAGGGATGATTATTGGTGCTTTCATAAAATATTAACACATTGAGATTTTTGATAAATAATCACCAGTAATGTGGATATAATGATGAACAGCTAGAACACTTCTGCCACACCATAATATAATAATATCCAAATGTCACATCACGATTATCAGATAATATTGATTTATTGCCCCAGCTGACTGTGTACAAACTGTGCAGGATGTGTCGCTGCCTGCTACCATCTCTGTCTGGAAAACTTGACTTGGGAAATAAGTTTAAAATCTTGTTTTCATCTGGGCTCATCAAAGATCGCCATACTTGTATTTCTTTTCCAGAAAACATGCTTAGCTGTGTGACTCCGGTGTAATGGTACGATGTGACAGTAATGCACGAAAGCCACAAACTAAAGCTTCTTTACAACCTTAGTCACAATGCAGAGGATCATTCAACAGACAAAAGTTGTTGCTTGTTATGAGAAAGCTGCCTAAAACACAAAAGACTCTAATGCACAACAATTACTGCCTCATTCAGCCACCTACTCTGTCAACACTCAACTTCAGCCCGACAGAAAATAAACTCAAACTCTGCGTCGTAGCTGCTGAACAGCAAACAGGAACCGTTTCCTCTGTGAGAGCCGCCTGCCTCATCATGTGAAAAGTATCAGTGGTGGAATGTAACTGCATACATTTACTCAACTGCTGTTACAATTAAAGGTACTTGTACTTTACTTGAATAGTTCCATTTTATGCAATTTTATACTTCTACTCCACTACATCTCAGGGGCAAATATTGTACTTTTTCACTCCACAACATTTGCTGAAAAGCTTTAGCTGCTTCTATTTGTAGAAAAGGTTGTCGTAGGCAACTGGACTTGGTAGAGTTCTTGAAGACGTTCATCCTTCTTCAGTTCTGACTGACTGGTTCGGGAGTCTTCAAGAACTCTACCAGGTCCAGCTGCCTACGACAACCTTTCCTACGAACACCGTGACCTGGATGACTGAGAATCATCATTGGACTGGCTTAATAAACTATTTAAAAAACATCTTGGATCAGGTGGAAAATGCATCATCACAAAGTTGACTTTTTCTGTGTCTGTGGTTCTGACAGGACAGCGATGTTACAAAGCTGATGCAAACTATTCAACAGTATGTAAAGTAGCTAAACTCAGCTCAACCTGAAACATCTACAGCAGTAAAATGCAAGATAGACATTTGAGGAGCAGTGTGTAGGATTTAGTGGCATTTAACAGCAAGCTTGCAGACTGCAAACACGTCGTCTCACTCTCCCCTTCGATAACATTTAATTAACTCATGTATAACTTTTAAGCAACATACATTCAAGTTGAAGACAGCCAAATAGTCAACATACATTAGAGCCTCATGGGAGAAAAGGCAATTTAGTAGCTGATGGTAAAATTCTCCAGAGCAAAGTTAACACGTGAACTCAACAGCAACAACACACAATATTCTGTCTGGCAGTTAACGTCATCACGACAATGACGTCAACAACAGGGAGATCAGCCAAATTAAAACTACACTTATCTGGAGACAGGATCGCTGTAAACAATGTCCAGCTACAATGGGTATTTAATGTCACTAACAGTTTATGGTCAAAAGAAAATATATTTCAAAATAGCAAACTTCACAATCTTTTAGATTTATAACAGGAGGTATGGGCTGAATCCAGACTGGCTTGTCGTTCAGTCAGCATCAGAACCGATTGTCTGGACTGTGAGGAGCCCCTGGAGACCCTACAGTGACCGTGAAACTGACAAAAGGCCGTATCTAGAGCTAATGTTTGGTTTATCCCTTCGGTAGAAACACGGCGGTGCAACACGGCAGACTCAATGGAAGACCACACACCCCCTCAGTAGATATGAGGGGCTCAGTCTAAAGCAACAAAAACACAATTCTTAATTTCAGGTGATTATACACTTATGAGAACATATTAATAGAAATACAAAGATTAATCAATTACTGAATTAATCGCCGACTACTTTAATAATCGATGAATTGGTTTGAGTATTTTTTTTAAGGGAAAATAATCAACATTCTCTGATTTCAGCTTCTTAAATTTGACTATTTTTGGTTTATTTAATATCTTTGGCTTGTAAATTAAAAAAGAAGACATTTCAAGACGTTATCTAAGGCTTTGGAAAACAGTGATCAACAGTTTTCACCAGCTTCTGACATTTTAAAACAAATAACTACTAAACTGATTAATCAAGAAATTAACTGACACTTAATCAACTATGAAAATAATCGTTAGTTGCAGCCCTACTTATTAATTAATATCATATTCCATTTCTGTAATATTCTGCTAATAAATTCCCATAAATCTTACACACTGAACCTTTAATGCAGCAGCATAATTAATCCAAAAACTTCAGATACTGTACTGCACAATGAGTGTTTTACTTATCATACTACAAGTACATTTTGCGAACAACACTTGCATTCTTTTATCTAATTAAGGTTTTGAACTCAAGTCTTTTACTTTTAGCAAAAGTATTTTCACAGTGATTAGTACTTTCACCAAAGTAAAGGATCTGAATACTTCTTCCACCACTGATAAGTATTATAAATTCAGCTGAGGATCACGGTGTATTAACTTCACTGTCAAACAAAAAAAACTTTCTCACGGGGATATCCCAGCCTGCTCAGCCACTAAATCTCTTTTGGCCAAGATGCATTTTTTGGATATACCAACGTGGATGAGTGATTGCAGAGCTGTTGCACCAACTAAGCAGGGAGCTTCACAACAATGAACACTGCTTTAAAAATTTCACGGCCACCACAAGTTATAGGAGTGCGTCTTTAAGCCCTGCCAGTAATACACACACAGGGAGAGAAAAAAAACAGTGCGGCCTCAAAATAGCGCCGCCATCAAACACATACTGTACGGTTTGATTTGGGCAACCAGCTAGCGTTAGCAAGCTAGCTAACTAGCAACACTGACTAACCGGGGCAGAGTGAAGTGGCTAGCAGCTAGCTTAAGCTGATTTGCTCCGTGTGCAGCTTAGTTCTTACAAATAACACCAACTAAGATAGGACCGTTACTTGCACCACCTAAATAACTCTGTATTTTATTGTGGTAAGGATGGGTGTGGGAAATGCACAGCCACATTTGGAAAAAAAAAAAACACAAGTAAAGGAGCAGCTACATAGCTTACACTAGCATATTTGGCTAGCTGACGCGTAGCTAGCAAGTCAAACTCTCTTTGATAACGTTACAGAAAAAGGCAGCCCTTTCCGGAAGTGCATTGCTTATTTTGATTCGCACAACTGCGCGAGTCTCGCTAAAACAGACTTATTCGTACCACATAATGTCCAGTGCTTTTCTGTTCAATACAAATATAATGTTTTACGAAGTAGAATGTAATATAAACACCAATGTTTTAATTCCTACCCACCGCTCATGACGACATTCGCTCTCCGCGAGCCTTGAAGACCGAGCCCATGGAGGAATCCGCCCGCGCTGCTGCACCAATCCACGAACAATGGACGGTTGAGCGATAGTCGCGCCGACCAATCAGCGCGAGGTGTCTGTGTGATTGACACTCGACTGAGCCAATCGCGGTGAGATGTTTTCATACGTCGGTCGATGGATGACGGCTCGACCAATGAGATGTCGAGATTGCGCTCGGAGGGGGCGTTTCCGAAGGATAAACCTCGAACTAGCTCGGGCCCTATAACAGCAGGAATACGGTTTCACTGACGTCCCTCACGACCAATGTGAGAATTGAGGGGCAGTTCGGTCAAAACTAGAATGACAACCGTGTTGATCAATGAGCTTTGAGTCGCTGGTGTGTGACCTGTTTAAATTGTCCCATGTTTCAGTCTGAGGAGCAGTCTGCTGTGTGTGATGACACAGACTGCACTAAGCCCGAGTAAACGGATTATATATTTATTTTAGAGCTCAGGCTGTGAGCATACAATAATATAATGTGGGCGTTATGATTCTTCACGTGTTAATGACTGTGTAGGTAAACACAGACTCACCTGGTTGTCAGGGGCACCTGCCTCAAACATGTTTGGTATGCAGGCTGTTGTCCATTGAATCCTATTGTTGTTCAATACAAGCTGCACAATAAGCTGTAGTTTGACCTGAAAGGCTCTTTGACCCAGTATTTGGCTCCATGCTTATGTAATAACAGCTAATCCACAGGTGAATATAGTTCCATTCATTAGTTTCGAGCGGGGGTCTGCAACCTCTTTACAGTTGAAAGAGACATTTTTTTGCCAAAAAAGGAAAATCTGTCTAAACTCCCTCTTTTGTTTCTTTCTTTCTTTCTTTTGTAAAATTTGAAATTTAAAGGAAAAGGCACTGAGCATTTTAGTTGACAAAATATTAAAACTTTTTCTTTTTTTAAATTGGGTGGATAGGCTACATATTTTTTTTTACAGCTGGCAAATGTAAGAATCAGTTCATACTGAAAAAATAAACAAATAAAGAAAACAGCTGCAACAACTCTAAATTTCAAGGCAACGTACTGCAATAAATTTGATTTTTGAAACTCTTATGTTTTGAAATAAACTTTAAAAAGTTTTTCCAACTGATTCTCTTTAGTTGAGATGGTTTACGATTCCTCTTTAGATAAACTTGAATCTTTGAGTTTTAGAAACTGCAATTAAACTAAAATGCTGGGGAAAAAAACTGTTATAGGAAAATGAATAAACTTCCATAGTGTAATGCATGTTTAAGTACGAGTTAAAGTATTGTGGTAGGCTTAAAAATCTACTCATAAAAGTACAAGTATACCAAAAAACTACTTAATTACAGTACTTTGAGCATTTGTAATCAGTTACTTCCACTCCTGGACAAAGTTATCTTTATGAAGCCTAAAGCTTTACATATATTGTCCAGATAAAGACAAAAAGAAAATATTTGAATGAATAAATAAGATGGTTAAGAAAGTTTTCTGCATGTAGTCTTGTCCTAAAAAAGATTATCTCAAGTTACCCACACACTTCTCATGTAGAGGCACATGATGATACATATTCAGCAAGTATCATGCATATTCATATCCACACATATATATCCAGAACATACACACACACTCATGCATATGCATACACATACTTGTACTATACGTATATTAATATTATGCTTATATATATTCAGATTTTATACGTGTGTACATGATGATTGTATCTGTTGAGGAAAGAGAAAACAGATCTGTTGTGGTGTTTATGTTATTTATCTGACTTGTTATAAATTCATTTATTATATCATGTTTATATTAGAGTAGATTTATATCTTAGATAATTTCATTTACTTTAGAAATGTATCAAATGCTGAGATGTAGGTCTACTGAATATTTGTGAAAAGTGTTCTGACATCCTATAAAAGCACGAAGGCCTTGAAACCTCCTGTGAAGCTTTGGCAACACCTAGTGGGAGACGAGTCATCTAGCAGCAACTTTTATTTACCTTTTTAGCCCCTTTAAGCGATTCGCTTCGGTTTTATGAGCCACAAATTCACAGTGGTGGAGGAAATTACTCAGATTCTTCACTTGAAGCTGTGGTAGGCACTTTATTTTGAGCATCACTGAGCAAAAGTTCCATAATAACAATAATAATTAAATAAAAGTAGAAGGTAATTCAGGTGGCTTGAGAGGAAAAATAGAAAGACAAAAATCCAGCTCATGATGGGCGACAGGTTGGTCAGATCGTTGATTGTTGAGTCTCGTTCCCAAAAACATCAGTTGCTTTGTGTTGCTGGACGTGCAACGGGCAGTTATGTGTTTTTAGCTTGTTTTAGAGTTATTCTGCCCCAAAGTGGACAAAAAAATTAATTGATGCAGCATTAAAACAACATTATCTTACCTTAAAATAACAGTTTGAAAATCCTTTTCATGCCACACTGACTTGGGTGAAACTGGATCATACTTTATAGAGAAAATGTTTTCTGGTTTTCCCTGCGATGCTTTAAGTTTCCTGATGGATAGTTAGCTTTACTTGCTGCTAACTGTGGCTCCAGTTAGCTCAGTTAGCTGTGCAGCTATAGCTGACTTCTCCTGGACCAGATGCAATGTGTTTTTTGCAGGATGGCAAAGGGATGACTCGCTCTACTCTGTCTCTGTCTCCAGTCACAGTGAACAAACGTTCTTCACAGGAAACATACACAATTCACATTCAGGGAAACTCTCAGTTGTGTATTTACAGTCAAGATGTGTTTGTGAATTCACGTTTTCATCTGAGCCTCAAATTCTTTGTTCAACATCGTCTTGGCTGGGCTTATTTTGACGTTTCACAACAACCTAACATTAGCCGTCTAGCTACTCAATCCTGACCTCTAAAATCATCAGCGACTGCTCCTGGTTTGCACGTCTCACGTAATAAACACTAAATACGAGGGCAGCGGGGAGCAGTGGAGCGGGACGAGCAGGCAACAAACTGAGAAACAGGCTCAACAGACTCATCATGGCAAAGAGACCGAAGAGGACGATGATGGAGGAAGCTAAGAAGAGAATGCAAGAGGACGCCAGACAATATGTCAGATAAGCTTTAGGTAGTTAGCCTGAGCTTTGTGAAATAAAAGGCTTGCACCAAATTGCAAAAATACCAGTTTTTGCATAATGTTGCTTTAAATGGTCCATTGTGCTCAAGCTACATGCCAAAATCTCAAGGCACACCATGCAAACTGGCTTCAATAACCAAACTAAACAATAGAGTTAATGAGTAGCTTATTAGCCGATCAGAGTGCAGGTGGAAAAAAATTAGGCATCAATCAGCTGCAAAATCTGGGGTTCACTCTGACAGAGGGTTTCTGCAGCTCCTTAAAAGGTCTTAAAAAGTCTTAAATAATCAGAATTTTAGGCCTTAAAATATCTTGAATGTTATTTTGGTCTTAAACACTGATTTATGAAGAAATGTTACTTTTATAAAGTTGGATTTAACTTCAGTCTCGCTTTTAAATATGTTTATAAACCAGTAATCACTAATGCAAACTGTGCATGTACTTTTTGACCAGCCTGGACGTGAAATAAGTATTAAATTGCATTCATAATGGTCATAAAAAGTCTTAAATTTAACTTGTTGAAACTGTTTAAAGGATTTTTTAAGACATAGAATTTGATTTGTTTGATTTTATAGTTGTATTTTGCAGTAAAAATGCAGAGTTGGCACAAAATCCTGAGACACACCTGGACCTCATGTCACAGTTTGGGAACCACTGTACTACATAATTCTGTATTCAAACCTTTTTAAAAACTGTAATTAGTCATGTTTTTATTGATGACTGATGATCTGATCACTTAATTGGTTGTACAGAGACAAAATTTATATTTCAACACGTCCAGTAAAAGGATGATGAAACAAATTTTTGGTCACAACATAATCCAAAGAACTGGTCTTAAAATCTGAATGAGCTATAAACTGAGTGTTTTGTTGCTCTTCTTCACACAGATCAGACAGACTCAGACTGGTTCCTCGGCCTCAGACCAGATCTGAACACTAAAAACTTGCTACTTGTCCGTTTGGTTTTGGTGTTTGGTCACAACCCAACTCGAGAGGCGGACATGATCCCAGCTCTGCCACTGCAGGCCTTCAACCCTGCAGAGGAAATGTTCCAGTCGTGGCTGTCAGTCCCATCCGTCTCAACATCCGCTGAACTGGCCCGCAGCGCTTTGAGCCAACATGTAGGCTACGACGAGCTGTCCCTCTTTCTCATTGGATCGCTCCGTGAGACTCCTTTCACATCCACAATGCATGTGGCCCTTTTCATATAGGCTTTTCCCAAAGAGTGCACTTGACCTTATTCACATACAGCCGTCTCTGTTTCTCCCCGGTGCGTCCTCTCCCTGCATCACTGCGAGGGGCTTTTAAAGTGCTTGGGAAATGAGAGTCCTGCTTTTAGCTAAAGCACTTTCTCCCTCTCCACCTCAAGTGTGCTGTAGTTGGCGGTGGAGGATGCAGATACTGTCTATCACCTCCTCCCCAGGCACCCTCTGTGGAGAGCCTCAGAGAGAAAGAGCTGCATAATTTAACTGGGATATCTCACTTTTTTTT
>JAJHUR010000627.1:0-19502 GCA_027495735.1 Lutjanus campechanus
TCCCTCACACAAAAGAGACACACACACACACACACACACACACACACACACACAAAAGCCACAGTCTCCATTTCCAATTTGTCTGGAAAATTTAGAAAAAATTTTTTTTGTCTACAGTCATGCCAGTGAACCTTAAGTGAACATGGAAAAATCTGTCAGAAGTGTTGCGTGTTGTGTTTGTTTCCTTTTCACTGATGTATGATGTGATGCAGCATGTGATCAGCCTCCTCTGTAATAATTAGACGGATGCACTTTCATGGACAGAGGAGTGTTGTGAGTCCTGGTCCTAGAGCTGTCATAATACCAGAATTTTAAACATCATTACAGGGCTGTCACAGGATCAGATTTTCACTACACATTTATCATGGCCAAAAGAATTCACAATAACAATATTTTTTGCAGTATCTATAGAAGATTTTAAAAGCCTTTAACTGTATTCATCATGCATTTTGTCTCTTTTTGTTGTCTTTTGTGACAAATAAATTACAGTCAAAATAGAGCGTTTGCGAGGCGGCAAGAGTCTGTAACCATAAATCTAAAAAAGTGTACAAAAAAGTGCAGTTACACTTAATGGATAGTGAAAAGCTGTGTGAGGGGGCGCTGGGGGAGGAAGGGAGACAAAGTAAGAACTGAAAGAAAAGGAAATGATTCTACGAAAGTGCATACAGTATTAAAATGTGTTGGATTATTTACAAGATATTATTATTATGTGTGTACAAGTATTTTTTACATGGTTTTAAATATCGCAGTTATTGTCAATACTGGTATATCGTGAGACGCCTTCTTTGATACAGTAGCAGTTTAAAAAACAAATCACTGATATCTCTTTGGACACTGCAGTAAAGGGGGGGGGGGGGATCCTATGCAGACAATTTTTCTTTCTTTTTCTTCGACCTGGATACAGTGCTGACGCAGAAAAAGTCACTGAACACTGTCTGGTTTGGTTATGCTGCAAGCCAAATTTCAAGCAGGATAATAAAGAATTTAGGTCTTGAAAGATTACTTTCAATAGCCTACTTTAAACTGATCCTTCCCATGTCCCGGCTCTTTTGGAACGCCATGTGCCAGGCTCGTCTACGATGAAAAGCAAATCACAGATGGTTAAAAGACGTTATTGTGAGGCCTGTAAAAGTGACATATGTATACAGTATTTTAGGGCTGCAACTAACGAATGTTTCCATTGTCGACTAATCTGTTGGCCATTTTCTTGATTAATTGATTAATCGATTCTGTCAAAATCTTGTCACTTGAAAAATAGGTCCAAACTTGTGGAGCTCTTACTATTTTTCAAGTAGTTTCTGGAATAATTATTTTCATTATTGATCAATCTGTTTACTGTCAGAGATGAGTAAAGAAACCAGAAAATATTCACATTTAAGAAGCTGAAATCAGAAAATTTGAAATTACTCAAACCAATTAATCGATTAATTTAATAAAACACTCATTGATTAATTGTTGCAGCTTTTATACGTAGGCCTATATGTTTTAACAAAAAGAAAATTACGTTACACATTACATCACTCGATAGCTAGCTATTTACATCTGTCTGCTAATGTTAGCAAAATGCTAGCTAACTCACAAGCTAATCTATATCATGTATCAGCCAGCTTGTAACATCTCAAAGCTAATGTTAGCAAAACACTGACTAATTAGCTAACTAATCTACATTAATTGTAAGATAGCTAGTTAGCTAGTGTTTTGCTAACTTTAGCTTCACATGAGCAGGTCCTCCAGCAACATCTTTTAACCATCATTAATTTTGTTTCTTTTCAACATAGACAAACTTAGCACATTGCATTTTTTCCCCCAACATTATTTGCAACATGAATAAGTCAAATGACAGACTCACTTTGTGCAAATGAATCAAACGTTTCTGTTCAGAACAGCCTCAGACCTCTTAGGAACTCCTTACAAAAGATACATTGAACCAAGAGTCTTTTATGTAATTACTTTGCATAAAACAATGCAACAATTGAGCTGTTGTACTTGTCGAAAAGACAGATAAAGACATAGGACATAGCATATCTAAGTAGAGGAAATGAGCATGTTAGCCAAGTACCAAGCTTGCTCAACTGTTATTGGAGCACAGAGCAAAAAAAGGCGGGGCTTAGGAAGGGTCAATTAAAAGACATTGCAAACGCTGTATTGGAAAAGTGTTGCAGTATCAATACTTGAGGACCTTAGTCCTGGCGAGTGTGTCCTTGTGCAGCACCGGCCTCAGCATCACCCCACCCCCCCGTGATTACCTGCTGACCCAGAGAGCTAAAGCAGCTTTGTGTCTCATCATCACATTGTACAGAGAGAGGAGGGAGGCAGGTGGACTCTGCTCTGTGTGTGTATGGTTTTTGTGTGCCGTCTGTATCTGATCTCAGCATAATTCAGCATTGAGCTTGAAGTTATTAAGCCCCTGGCTGATCTGATTAGGGAGCCCCAGACCAGACCTCCTTAGTAGGGGATCAGAGATTCCAGGCTTTGGGGTCAGATTGGAGCCATAATTGCCGTCGGTGCTCGCTGCTCCAAACAAACGTCATCCCGCTCGCGCTCATAGCCTGCTATGATTTTGCCCCAGAAATGATGCTGTTATGCAACTTCTTGTCTGCCAGCTCTTGAGATTTGGTGACCCCCCTGCTTTCACTATGATCTGGAAAACATATGATGTGTGTCTGGGCAGATGGTGCGGTGATGTCATGTTTTGTGTTGCAGCCTGTGGTTGAACGTGAGACTCAAACATCAAAGAGCATCACAGAGATACATGTGCAGAGAGCAGAAAGGCGTGAGCAAATGTACAGGGTTTATATATAGATGACACCATATGGATAGATGCCATGACTTTATGGTCAGGTTCATCATAGGGCTGCGTGATACAGCTTATGACCAATATGTCAATATTTCTAGGCTATTCTGTGATAAATTATATATATCTTGATATACACATTTTCTCTAAAATAACACTGTAAATTCTCAGTGAGGATCTTATAAAATATGTTGCATTGCTGTAAATTAAATTCAATTTCAGTTTGATTCTGTACCATTTGTATAGCGCCAAATCATAACAAAGTTATCTCAGGGCACTTTTCAGATCGAGCAGGTCCAGACCATACTCTTTATAAACACCAAGAGCAAGCACTGAGGTGACTGTGGTGAGGAAAAACTTCATTTTAACAGGTAGGAACCTGAGCTGATCCAGGCTCTTTATTCAGAGTTAGGAAGGAGATATATGAAGTATATGAAGTTGGGCTGGACGATATGGACAAAATCAAATATCATAATATTTTTGACCAGATACCTTTAATATTGCAACAACATTGTAGGGATGACTGTTGGGGCTTTCACAAAATATTAACACAATAAAATTCAATTGATAAATAATAAGGGCTGTGTATTGGCAAGAATCTGGCAATATGATGCATACAGTATTTTTGAGAATCGATACAGTATTGTGAAACACAATGCCGTGATACTAACGTGTATCGATATTTTCTTAGAGCCTTATAAATAATCATCAGTAATGTGGATATAATGACTAACTGGGTAACGGAAAATAATAAAACAGTTGGAGCAATTTGTATCTTTACTGTAATGCAGCGTGAAAAACCAGGAAAAGACAACACTAATGTCATGTCATGATATAACGATGATGGCAATGGCGAACAGATCACCCCTGTCTACAACGCTGCCTCCGCTTATGCCTCCCTCTCTCAAGAGGTATGCTATTACAGCTTCCTCCAGCAGTGCCATGTTTGCTGTTGTCGGAAACTTTAAAGAAACTTTTGACTCTTCTTCGGGGTTGGCTCTGAGCCGTGCCCTCTAGTATATGTGTTGTTTCATATCCATGCCAATGTAAAGGATAGGTGTGCGTGTGTATGTGTGTGTGTGGACAGTCTTGGTTATATCGTTTAAAATGTATGTGTCTATTTTCGTATGTAAAGTGAGCATAAATGGGTCTTTAGTAAATCCATACTTCAGTGGCCCCGACATTTTGGTAGCTAGCCGGCAACGAGTACTGTTTGCTGTTTTTAAGAAAATGTTGAACTAAAAAGCATGATGGGATCAGGACGTGTGTGGAACCGTAACATGTTGGCAAAGGCTCATAGTATGAAAATAAAAATTGGTAGCCACCTACATGGAATATTTGGTGGCCACAGAGTAACTTTTTGTGGCCATGGGCCTAGATTTAAATTGGGAGAAGTGTGGTGTGGTGTGGTTCGATTAAATGTTACAACGGCTTGCCATACATCATGGCCTTTTGTGTTATTTGTATTATGTGTCTAGTAGTCAGTCTTTCCATGACACGGCCTCTCATCTGTGCACATAATCGTGAAATTACATAACTAACACTGGGCACGTGTCGGCCCTCGGGAACAGAAACGGTGCCATGGCTGAGTTGGACCTCAGGGTGCAGGCTGGCTGTGGTCGCTCCTCCTCACGCACTCTCACTTAGCTCATTATCACTCGGCACTTCAGAGCAGTGTTATGTGTTATCAGTTCTGCATTGTTGAGACAGGAAATTACAGCCTGTCTCCCTCCCCTGCAAATGTAGCAACACAGGCCAGCGTGCACGGAGTGAGCTAATGATGCTTGTTAATGATATTAGATTAAACTGCCGCGCTCCTGCTGCGTTTCTGCAGTTTACACAGGGACGCATAGGAAAGGGATCAACTGTTTCTAATCTGTTGTGTGTTTTTACACCTACCATGATGCATGTGCCTGTGTGTGTGTGTGTTCCTGTCAATGCTCACGCCCTACACTGTGGTGATAAAACACTGCATTCATGTCCAGTAATGGATATCAATGGCTCTCTGTTTCCTCCCCGTCGTTCCGCTCCTCCTCCAGTGCTGTGCTGTTGCTCCAAGCATGCAGAGCCAGTGGGATTCCTCCTCCTCCTCTTCCTCAGTTCAGCTCAGCTTCTTTTCACCAGAGGAGATGAATAATGTATGCTTCAAGCTGTGTTGTAAAATAACAGCAACTGTGAGGGAGGCTCCTGTGGAGTTATCGGTACTCGGTGGTGCAGGTGGATCTAAGTTTGCATTGATGTGATCTGTGCGAAGGCGGACTGAACACGGTAGCATGCATGATGGTTGTGATCAGATGCTCCATGTGAACCTCAGCTTCAGGAAGTGTGTCTCTTTAAATAATAATTAATTTGTATAGTACTTTTCACAGTTCCAATGTGTTTTGAAGAACAGGGTAAAATGATGCACACACACCAGATTGAAAACAATACGATATAAAATAAAACAATATAAAATACAGGACAAAATCAAACAGAACGTATTAAAAATGGTCAAATATAAGTGAAAAAAGAGGGAGAGAACCCAGAAAAACATCAGATTTCTTATAAAAGTAAGTTTTGAGGGTTGATTTAAGTTCCTCAGGTTGGGAGCTCCACCGCAGCAGGTCTCTGAAACAGAAAATGCCCAGTAATCTTAAGTGACAAGGCGGGCTGTGGGAACAGTCAGGAAGGTCGCACCTGAGGAGCGCAGGCGGCAGCTAGGCTCATAAGGCGCGAGTAACTCTGAGAAGTAGGCAGGTGCAAAGACTACTAAAGACTAGTAGAGCTTTAAAAGTGACAAGTAAAACTCACAAATCAATTCTGTATCCAACAGGCAGGCAGTGTTGCTAGGATGGGCGTTATATGGTCTTGTGTCTTGGATGGGAAATAACCGTTATTAAAACATGGATGATTTTTTTTTCCGCATCTGCCCAAGATTCTTGACTTTTTACATTCAAAGCTGGAGAAAGTATGCACCCCCTCAGTGATTTATGTGTCAAAGCTTGGAGTCAAAGATGAGTTTGTCAAACCACAGAAATATGTGTTATTAACCAAACACCACTACAAACATTGTGCTCCATGAGCAGCTTTATTGAACATGTGCAGACATGTTTGAGGCCGGTAGGAATTATTTGAGATCCAGCATTTTATACCTGAGAGACAAGCCACTGAGAGCAAGCCACAGTCCTCTTTAGCAGTCAGTGGAACATAAATTAGCATTTCATCTGCATAAAAATGGAAATTAATATTATATCTGTGGATAATTTGACCCAACAGAATTAAATAAAAAGAAAATAATATAGGCCAAGAATTGGCCCCTGGGGAACACCAGCGGGGCTGAGGATGAGGAGAATTCTTCCCATTGCAACAGAGAAGAATCTGTCCGAAATGCAGGAGCGGTTCCAAATGCAGAGGTCAAATCAAGCAAAATTAAAATCAAGCAAGCCCCAGAAAAAGCATCTGTTCAAAGTCATACAGTTCAACACCATACAGCAAACTCCCATGCTCTACATTCTCTCAAGTCTCTGTTGTTTACGTCTGTTCTTTCTTTCTTGGCTCATGTCAGATCTGCACTTGGCAGCCGAGCTCGGCAAGACTCTCCTGGAACGCAACAAAGAGCTGGAGGACTCCTTACAACAGATGTACATCAACAACGAGGAGCAAGTGCAAGAGATAGAGGTATGCTTGTTAAACCTGTTGTAACTCTGCCAGCGCTTATTAAAGTCAGTGATTTTCTACACGTCCCAGGGAAGAAATGCCTATGAAACACCTGGAACAATCTGGCCCCTCTTGTTTTTGTATCAAGCTAATTACTGTAAAGCATGGAGCGCTTGGAGGAAAATTTTTAAAAAGATAAAAGATTATTCTGTGAACGTGGATGGATATGCAACATGACTGAATCACCTCATCACAGCTGAAAGACTCGACTCCTCATTAGTCAGAAGCCTGGCTGAGGATGAGAGCACTCAGCCACAGAAAACAGTACACAACTCAACTCAGGAAACACATCAAACAAAAATACCAAGGAAAATCAATATCCACCAGACTTAACATCATAGTGCAGCCGTTCCAAAACCTAACAATGCCACAACCCACTTTGAAATCCGAAAATCTTCTGCATCCCACCATAAACCTTTAATCACAGCTCTGATCAACACATGAAACTAATCTCACCGATGACAAGATGCAAGATGCGTTCTGGTGTTAATGTGACAAGTCACCAGATACGTTAGATTAGCTCAGATAAATGAAGAGTAACACATCATTTAAATCCCATGGGTGTGTTTTCTTAGTTCTGATCACTCTTTTTAAATATTTATCATAAATATTTCAAACCTGGTTCCTAACCCTTTGACTGAAGAACCACTGTCAGATGATCTGATTCAAGTTCTTTTTAAAGGGATTTCAAACTGGAACATAGATTTGAGCTACTTTTAGCTTTACTAGCTATGTAATCATTAAGCCTCTAGCGAAGCATTTCAACTTCTCTGCATGCTAGTTTTAACACATTCTTTATTGCAACATTGTAGTCAGCTGTTAACAGCTGTTTTAAATAATTTCTATGGTTTCAAACTGAGCTACTCCAAATGTTAGAGAATCAGAGCAATAGATGAACTACTGAATGTATCTAGTCACTAATTAATGCAAAAATGTACCTCTCTTTGCAGTACCTGTCCAAGCAGTTGGAAATGCTGAGGGAGATGAACGAGCAGCATGCAAAGGTGTATGAACAGCTGGATGTGACCGCCAGAGAGCTGGAGATCACCAACGAGAAACTGGTGCTGGAGAGCACGGCCTCGCAGCAGAAAATAGACAGGTGATCAACAGCTGCAGCAGCTGTCTCACGATGACCATCCTCTGCTTTCCTACTCTGGAAAAAAAAGAAAAAAAAGAACCAGAAATCAAACACTAGAAAAATGTGTCTGCACAGAAGTGATGTCACACGTCATAATCACATACAGTAGGTCTTTAAAAGGATGTGTTGAAGCGAAACTAGATGCTTGCACATGGATGTATCATAATATCAGGAAGTAGCTTTGTCATTTATAAACCCCATTTCCCAAAAAGTTTGGACATTGTGTAAAATGTATATAAAAACATAATGCAGTGATTTCCAAAAACTTTACAAACTTTATTCAATTGAAGACAAGATACTTAATGTTCAACCTGATGAACTTTATTACGTTTTTGTAAATATACACTCATTCTGAATCTGTTGCCTGCAACACATTCCAAAAAAAGTGGACAGGAGCATGTTTCCACTCCATTCCACATGTCTATTACATGACTATTACTGGTACATGTCTAGTACCTGAACTCTTTAACAACGAAGCCATGCTGTTGTAACACGGTCAGAATGTGTCTTAACATCGTCTTGCTGAAATTAGCAGGGACGTCTCTATAAAAGGTGTTGTCTGGATGGCAGCATATGTTTCTCCAAAACCTGTACGTGCCTTTCAGAATTAATGGTGCCTTCACATATTTCTCTGGATTCTCTGAATGATATTATAGATTGTAGGGGCTGTTTTGGAGCACTCCACAACTTTCAACTACAATAAGGTTTATCAGTTTGAACATTAAATATCTTGTCTTTGTACTGTATTCAATTCAATATAAGTTCAAAAAGTATTTTATTTACGCTTTGCACAGTGTCCCAACTTACATGGCTCCACATTTTTGCTTAAGTCACAACATTTGCGTGTTTACATGTCATCCCCTCTACCTGAGCAGCTGTAACCCACATTCTCTCTTTAGCAATTCCATAATCATAATCAGGGATGGAAGCTCTTTACAAATCACATTAGTGGTCTAAAGTCTAAAAGGAGTTTTCAATGGCTGCCTGTGTTCTTTCTAAATCTGCTCCTTCACATTCTTTGTTTTGTAACAGTGACTCACTGCGGCTTTGAGAACGGCATGCTGAGCAAAGAGAGAATTAAGTCACCTTAATAATGATGTAACAAGCACTTAACAAACATTTGTGTGTGTGCGTGTGTGTGCACAGGTTGATGGGTACCATGGAGACCTTGCAGGGTCAGGTGGACAGTCTGACGTCTCGCGTGGAGGAGCTGCGAACTCTGGAGGAGCTGAGGGTCCGCAGGGAGAAGAAGGAACGGCGCAAGACCGTCTCCTCCTTCCCCTGCCTCAAAGAGCTCTGCACTGCACCAAGGTCATTAACTGTCTGGACTTTATTTTCTGCTTTAGAAAAAGGCTCCCGACTCCCAGAACACATCCGCAGTCTGCAGTCAGGTTTTTTGTTGTCAGTTTATCTTGTTCACACAGATTAGCGTGTTGCTAATACTAACTGCATACAACACAGATGAACTGATTATTCTGCAGGATTCTGGTAGGTTGGTGAAAGTGATTCTCTAGTAATTATCAGACTGCACTGACTTACACAACTCAGCAACTGCATATTTGGTTCAAATACCCTACACAACCAGCAGGAAAATCACTTTACTTAGATCATTTTCATATCAAAGTAAAGTTATAAGTGGTTTTGAAAAATTTAAGCAAAAGTGATCCAAACTCTGTCTTATAAATGAGGCCCCAGCTCACAAAGTGATGTGTCACTTGTTTTCTTGTCAGGTATGAGGATGGTTTTCTGTTGGCCAACCCGGGCAGTGTCGACCTGGCTGACAGACGGCCTGCGGATGAGGAGAATGAGCGGCTGAAGGACATCGTCTCCTCCCTGCGTGCAGCCATGTCCACAGAGCGGTCCAAGAGGGAGAACGCCGAGCGGGAGTGCGCCTCCGTGCTGCAGGAGTTTGAGCGTCTGGAGCAGCGTCTGTTAGGAGCAGAGGGCTGCCAGCTGCGGGTCCAGGAGCTCGAAGCCGAGCTGCAGGAGATGCAGCAGCTGAGGAAGTCCAGGATGTGTCTGATCGGGGGGATGGAGGACAACCTGGAGACACTGCTCAATAACGGCCCTGAGATGGACGCCCCGGAGGAGGGCATGGGGCTGGAGGAGGGAGACGAAGGAGAGGCGGGGGGCACAGGGCAGCAGGGAGGCCCGGTGAGGAAAAGCTGCAGCGACACGGCTCTCAACGCAATCTCTGCCCGGGACGCCTCGGGCAGGCGCCAGGGCAGCTACGCCCTCCACGCAAACGGAGTGCGCAAACGCGGCATGTCCATCCTGCGGGAGGTGGACGAGCAGTACCACGCCCTGCTGGAGAAGTACGAGGAGCTGCTGGGGAAGTGCCGGCGTCACGAGGAGAGCCTGTGCCATGCCGGGGTGCAGACCTCGCGGCCCGTCTCCAGAGACCCGTCCATGAAAGAGTACAGCATGGTCTCCGCGGGGCCTTCGACGTCGGAGGCCGCCGCCGCCGCCACTCCTCCCACGCCCCCTCAAACACCCTCCACCCCAGAGGCCCTGGAGGGGATCAGCAGGCAGGTGGAGCAGGTGGACAAACGGCTGAGCCAGAACACGCCGGAGTACAAGGCGCTGTTCAAAGAGATCTTCTCCCGCCTGCAGAAGACCAAGAGCGACATGAACAGCAAGAGCAGGAAGGGTCACAAATGAGCTGCTCATACTACAGCCACTAAAGACAGTGAATTATTTCTCTTAATTTACCTCGCTGCTTTGAAGGCTTCTTGTCTTGCATTTAACCACTCATGACCTGATGGGTGGATGCCTGTAGCCATGGAGACGGGTGATAAATGATGCACACTGTAAGCGGTGGACGCCTCCGTTTGAGGAAGGAGGCTGAGCTGATTAATCTGAAACTGCCAAATGTTGTATTTCACTACATGGATGGAAGATGGTTGATGTGGATGAAAACGCCTTTTTCTGAGTGATCGTAACTGAAATAATCAGAATGGAAGCTTGTGTTGTCTTAGTGTGTGATGTAGTGTTTGTAATTAAGATGTACTGATGCGGAAATAATTCAACTATTACCATTTGTTTTTTTTATTTATGGTAAATATTAATTCAGCCAAATAACTGATATATAACCCTAATTTTAAAACAGCTGGGATGTCAAGTAAAATGGAATTTAAAAAGGAGAATGTAATGATTTGCAAGATATTTAATGTGCAAGGATTTGCAAATAACTGCATTCTGTTTTTATTCGTTTTACACAGTGTCCTAACTTTTTTATGGAGTTGGGTTTGAAAGAAAAAAAGAAAAAAAAAAAAAAAAACGGGCATTGGCTTTGAAATCGCTTACAGCATTTGAAGCATGTATCTAATAAACACTAAAAGCAGGTAGAAACTAAAACCACGCAAGCGTTTGACCAGCTTGAGTGATATCTGACTGTGTGCATTTTGGTACAAACCCCTCAAGACAGCTGCCAAAGTGTACTGTGTCTAAGTGTTTGATGGAGATTTGTTTACTTCTGTGGTTTATTATAACTCGTCTTATGAAGGAGACGAACACCTCTGCTGCGTCTTTACAGCATGCATTACGAGCTGCAGGGGAGTGATCTCTGTCAGGGATTTGTTTGATCAGTTCATACATCATCATCATCAGTTCTGCACTGTGCGATCACATTGTCAAAGTTGTTCTTGTAGTTGGACATTTAAAATGTTTTCTGTTAATCAATTAAAATAAATGTATCGACTATGTTCTTTTTTGTTAAGTGCTCAGGGAAGCAATGATTCAAATCAAGCCTCTGCAGGTGATGCCTCTGCAGGTGAGGTGAAGGCTACAGTGAAGGAATTAAATAAAAGTTTAGTGTGTTTTGTGGCAAAATAGAAGTTACAATATTATCACTATATTGACATGTGATTCCAGTGAGAAACATGCTGCCTTCACTTGGTGACTATTTTTACAGAATAGAGAGCTGAACATTTTGATGCCGCTGTAAAGTTTACCTCTTGGATATAACCACCCCATCATTTTATCCTATTTGTGTCAAATATGGCAAAAAAAAACAAAAACAAAACACCGAGGTCACAGTGACCTTTGAAGAACACCTTGAAGGAATTACTTCAAATTTGGCACAAACATCCTGAACTGATTAGATTTTGGTGGTCAGATATCACATTCATGAGACTGGGATGGTCACGAGGTCGCGATTACCTTGAAATTTGACCACCAAAATCAATTGAGTTCAACCTAAAGTCAGAGTGGACACTTCTGCCAAATTTGAAGAAGAAGAAGAAGGTATTCTTAAGCCATCTCGTCCATGAGAACGGGATAGACTTGAGGTCACAGTGATCTTGAACTTTGACCATTGTCAAAGTTAATCCTCAATTCTGAACGGATGATTGGAACCAAGTTTGAGGAAATTCCCTCAAGGCGTTCTTCAGGTATATCACATTCACAAGCATGGGATGGACATTTAGTCGACCTGACAACATGATGCCTTCGGCCACAGCTGAAACAAACAATCCATGTCGTTTGCATTTAAATAAAACAACAGGACACACACAGGCCCAGTCTGAACACTTTAATGTGAACACAGAAGATCAGTAAACTGTAGGTAATACATGTAGCACACATCGAGTCAAACCCAACCCCACAGAGAGAATCATCAGCCCATGATACATGAAGCTGCGGAAACAGACTTCATTCACATATTTCTGGAGTGTATAAAAAAGAGCTAACACTTTCATATGGCAGGATGTGTTACCTATCGATGTCTGGCTGGGGACTGATGTCTCTGTACTGGTTCAAAAGTCAATTACAGTCGACGTTTCACCTCACTGATGTTGAGCGCGGAGTGGCGCCGAGTCAGCAGCCGCGGCGGTGTGGGTGTAAGAGACTGGAGGCACAGTCAGCATTGGTAATTTTTAAACTTGAGTGATACAAGGTGAGCGATTTAACGGTCCTTGTGTTGGGACACACTGGAAATATGGCCTCAGGGGACGAGAGAGGACGCTGGGTGCCAAAAAGCCATTAGTTCACGACCTGGACTTGTATTTACAGTTTTTTGTAAATGATCTAAAAAAAAAAAAGTTAATTTAACTGATATTTAGAAAACTGCAAGGTACTGCAATGAAAATGCATCTGTAAATAGAGATAATATGATCGACATCAACATGTAATGGTTTTTATGAATCATCAAACCTGAAATAAAGGTGTTAAAAAGTCCGTAGTCCTGATGCCCTGTCCATGTATTACAAGTATTGTTAAAAACAGGCTCACATGATGGTCTGGCAAATATAATCTGAAGGCAAATGGCTCAACTGGGTCGTCTAGGTCTGTCTAAGGGTTCTTGTTAAGGCCACGTGGCTGCTAAATACACTGCCAAAAAATACCCTGATCAGGAGAGGAGCAGCCACACCTAAAGTCAGGGGTCATTAAGGGGTTAGAGGTAATTTTGTTTCCCCCCGTGTCCTATTAGCAGACTGTGCAGGGTGCTGAATCATTTGAAAGAGAGGTAGCCTGAATTCCAAATAATTTACCAAGACCCTGCTACAAATAATCTGCTCTAAAGGCTTTAGGAGGGCTGCCTCCATGAGTTGTGTCCAGCAATGATTGCTCAATGACCGTACAGTGGCCACGTACATACAGCACTACTGCTTCCTGTACAGTGCTTTCAAAAGGCAGATCACGGTAATCGTACAAAAGAATCTGAAAAATAGAGAAGAGGGAAGGAAAGAAAGCGGGAAAATGGGCAGAGGGAATCATATAGGTCACTTTTCAAAGAGAAGTTAACAGATTTTTTTTTTTTTTTTACTTATTTTTCTTTTATAAAATAAAAAGCAAAATCTGGATTGTGCAAATTGTTTGCTTTCTCCATTTTTTTAAAGATTTAATACTTAACAGAAGGGCGGGCGCAAACAAATGAAGCGTTAACAATTGGAGGAATGATAAAGTGATTGAAATTTTGAAAAAGAAAAGGGGGACTGTAAGAGCGGGTGTCAATGGACGGAGAGAGCAAAAGCTTAAATCACCACATCCAGACAGAAATAATAGAATGACAGCAAAGCAGAGGAAGACATTGATGGAGGATGGTGTGAAAGAAATCAGTCTTTCCAGTCTTTCTTGATATTGAGGGTCCACTCCCAGGAGAGATGATCGTGTTTGTCATCGTCGGTGAACTTGGACTTGATGTTGTAGGTGCCGCGGGCCAGCATCCCTTTGGGCGACTCCTCCATGGTGGTGAGGAACTCGTATTCCTCGGTTGGTCTGGGCCCGTAGCTGCCGACCATGTAGTCCGTCTTGTCGACTGTAGATTAGAGGGGGAGGAAAAAGGAGATGTAGGAAGCAGCTTTTAAATCACTTTTTAAATCACTGCTTTTAAAAGCAGCAGTGATTTTTCATTCAGTCATTTGTTTTAAATAAAATAGTGTTGTAACAGAAATAATTATTTCTCATTCCTTTAGACACTGTGTTGTTTTATACCAGAAATGCTGATTCTGATGTACCAATATAGGTCTTATTTTGGAGAGAAAGGGAAAGAAAAAAAGATGGATGAATATTGAGTATGAGTATTTATTTTTTGATCAAAATCAAAAATACCCAGGCTGAGGGAGGCTGCAGGAACACTGCAGGAGTGCGAGACAAGTGCAAGATAGTAATTTGAACAGGACAAGCATCAATGAGTCCCACACTTTAAGTTGATCAGCTGTTTATAACTGTCAGTTGTCTGTCAATGTGAAGTTAAGCTCGTTATCCTGAAAACAAAAGCCCACTGCTGCGAAAATACACCGTCTGCCAAACTCCATTAACATATTGCTCAATTCATCCATCATAAACATCTACTCCTTGTAAAAGATTATTAATGATTTTTTTTTTGGGGGGCTCATAATCAGGAACCGACTCAGAACTCAAATTAACATGAACTGGACAAACTAAAACAATTATTCCAGCCTAGAATAGAAATTCCAAAAGAGGACACTGTCTGTAGTGTTTGGTGTCTGAGCGGTGAGAATTTCAACTTGGTATGTTTCCTTAATTTTCTGATGACATTTCATGGTCATTTTATGATTTATTACATTGAATATATTACATATTTCTCCTTTAAGCTAAGCTAATGGGCTGCTGGATGTAGTTTCATATTTACTCTGCAGACACTAATAGTATTTATCTTTTCATTATTTTTTTAAAATTAACTTGGAGTTAAAGATTAAAAAGCTGTTCTTCAAGGTAGTCCAGGCCAGAGACAGTAGAGGAAGAAGCTAACCTGCATTCTTTCTAATGGCCAGCAGGGGGCAAATCCACTGACTGCAGAAAGAAGTCTGATTATATTGAGTCTCATGAGAAAACGGCCCTAAATAACCTCAGTAAACAGTTCCCTGATGAGTTTATGGTCTCAGTCCCTAGTTTCAAGTATTCCTCTATACAGCTTGAAGTCCATTTAGTAAATTCTGGTCCTACTGAGAGTAAAATAGACCAGGGTCTGCTTTAGGGCGAGGCTACCGTGTGATTGACAGGTCCGTCCAGTGCAACACAAAGGAAACTCAGATCAACTGTCAAACTGTAAAGTATTGATCAAATGTGGATCATGATTCTGTTGCTATATCACCTATTTCTTGCTTGACGTCACCCACCAGCTACACACACTCGTCTGTTCTGCGTATGCTCTGGTTCCAAAAAACCCAAGATGGCAACCTGTGTGATGCCAAACTCGAGGCTTCAAAATGTTAGTCCACAAACCAATGGGTGCAATCACTGTGGCTCTAAGATTTTTATTTCTGTCTATTTATTCTTTGTATTGTGTATTTTTTTTAAAAAAATATGTGCGACTACAAGCACCATTTGAGGATGAAGCAACTGCAATTTCATTGTGCCTGCACGATAACAATAAAGTTCTGGAATCTTGAATCTGTCCACTTATTCTATAGTCTTCATTATTCAAAACATCTGCAGCCAGATGTGCCTGCTTCAAAGAATCACTTTAAAAGTGACAGAGGGACAGTGAATAAGTGCATTTGCCAAAATGTAGAAGTCCTGCTTTAAATCAGAGGATGCTACTTTACATTTTTCAGAGATGAAGTGAAATCGTTGCCTTACCCCTTACTCCTTTCCTGAATGACTGCTGAGTGTACTTCAGGCCCGACACAATCTCCTTGTTGACCTGCAAATGGCGACATGCATCACATCCTGTTCGACAGTTTCCCATGACAAAGATAGTTTGACATGACATCTGCATGCCTTCAAGTCAGCTGGCAGTTTGTTTTAAAAAAATAAAGTGGTTAATTCAACCTTTTTTTTCTACTGGTCTTCATTAAAAATAGGTCATTAGATATAATCAACAGAATGAAATTTATTGTGATAAATCTTTCAGGTATATATCGTCCAGCCCTATCCTGGAATCAACAAAGCCTCGACTCTCACCTTGAAGTTGATCTTTATTTTGTATTCGACTCCCTCCTTCAGTATAAATGGGTTCTTCCTGAAGGACTCCAGGTCCCCTGTTAGATCACACAGCATGAAAACAAAGTCAAATGACTGAAGACTGTGAAGCTGTGTAACATGAGATTAATTTGAAGCACCACGTAAGCATTTAACCCTAAAGCAAATAAACAGCAGGTTAATAAAGGGATTTCAGGGGTTCAGTTAGGCCAGAGAGAGACGGGGGGGGGGATACATGATTACATGAGCTTGTAGTAATGATCCTGACCACCAGGTGGCACAGCACCTCAAGTGGGCCCTGCTCCTGCTCTGTAGCAGCTCACAGTGACCACCAAAGGAGGGCAGGAGTGTCATCAGGAAATGGTTCATTAACCCACTTACACAGGAGTCGTGTCATTTTTAATTAGCAGACTAATGACCCAGCGGCCCACTTGGTCCATATTTACACACAAAGGCTGGGATTAATTACTGTTCATAACTGTTACGATGAGCTAATTCTTCCAGTGTGTCTGCTGTGAGGAAAGACAGCTGCCTGTATGCGGGCTTCTGTGCATTCATCTTTCAGATGTCAACTGATAAATGGTCCGTTTTCACACTAAAAGAAATCCTGCGCTGGAGTTTTAAAATGCTGCGTCTGCTCCACTCACCTGTCAGGTCAAGGACCAGATTGGCTGGCGCCGAGTCACATACCAGAGTCATCCGTGTCACCTGGACGTTGGGGGCGGCGGGATCTAAGACAGAGAGAAAAGTCACGGCCTTCACAATTCTGACCATAAGATCCTTCATTTAGAGCACTTTAGAGAAATGCTGAGAGAATTCAGTGGAGCAAAAAGGGGAGAATCTCATCAAAAATGTTTGATAGTTTTACTTTCAAACATATACACTGGTTGCACTAATTAAGATTTATTTAATCCAACATTTCTTCTAATCAGAGTTTAGCAAAACTAGGTTCAAAATGAGTAAATCCAGATTTAAAATTGAGAAAAGCTCTGTTGAACAACTACATTATTTAGTCCCTAGCTAAAAAGATGGTTGACCCGGTTAGCCTACTCATGATGGATCAGAATTATTTTGCTCAATCCATGTCAGAAAGGGCAGCCATTTTAAAAGTTTAACCTCCTCAGGAGTAAGTTTAAAATTAATTCTAGATCACAGTTTAAATTGAAGGTCAAAGTTCTGGGGCAACAGAATTAAATTTAATCTAGGTTTAGACTAAAAACTATGTTTAAAAGGTCATTTAACTCACTAGTTAGACTCTTAAAATAGATGTGATTACATTAAACTTTGAAGTTTTAATTCCAACAATAAAACACTGCAGTACATTGTTCTGCTCTGCCTCAGAACCTTCTGAAAACAGACAACACCTACAGACCTCTGGGGGGAACTGTGTGGACTAACTTTTTTTTAAAATAAAACAGCTCTGATGAACGCCAGGCAGTCGCCACACCTGTTTCCCAGCTCCGAGATGTTTTCATGTGGGTGTCAGGATCTGCTTTAGCTCAACTATTCAGATTAATTCTTTTTTTTTTCCTGATTTCTGAAATCAGTATTTCAGGAAATGACACTGATCAATTAATCTGCTCGTCATCACAAAAGCAAATGTTGCAAAATACATGATAGTGAGAAAGTGGATAGAATGTGTTCATACTGTATGAATTTACTCAGTGAAACAGAAAAATAAACTTAAATATTCTAACTGTTTTCATGCTTTATGAAAGTGATATTCTGCAATAATGATATTCTTATTAGAACTTATAATAGCTCCTAAGCTCTCCTGAGCTCTCCTCGTCCTTCATCGGATGCTTCTACTTGAGGTGGTGAAATTATTTTGTTTTATTTCCCTCTTTTGCAGTTAGTTTTCTTGCGCTGTTTACGTATTACTGCTGTTAATTGTACATCTGATCTTTTGCAATGAAACCACTTCCACACTACTGAAGTCGCTCCCCTTTCGGAACCAACTCCTCCACCGTAATATTGCCGCAATCGTGACATGATTGCTTTCTATAATGAAAAAAATTATGACAATATATTGTGAATGATACAATCAATGGCACACCCCTATGACGCGCGCTCATGTGCTGCAGAGCCAGCCCGCATTTCCCATGATGCCTACTAGTGGTGGAACAAATTTTAAAAAACGACTCAGTAGTTCTTTAAAAAAAAAAAAATTAAATGCAATTTTTACTTTTTGTTAGTGTTTGTGGTGTCTCTGTTCAGAATGTTGTGGTTTATGTTGTTAATTGTCATTTTTGTGTTGGATTATAGTGAACGATTGTGAGGTGGCTGTTCCATTGCTTGAAGAGTTTTCTCTCCTGAATATCTACTCGATAATCACGTTTAAAAATATTCTGGCATAGTCGGTTAGTGGAAATTTAGACCGGTTTAGATTCACACATCGGAAAGGACCAGTAGAACCAGAAACCGGCCAAACCCTATGACCAGTAACTGAATCGTTTTCACAACAAATAGCTGAAGTTTGACTGCCAGCACTATTGGTAGTGCAAACACACAAAGCAGCAACTTTACCAGCTGTTGGAACAATTGTTATACATACACACGTACATGAAGATCCCGAGAGCTACTAACCTGCAGTTACATCCACCTTGCCCAGCAGTGCCTCCTTGTACTTGCGCAGGCTCTCGTCATCTTTGTCCAGCTCCTGGATCTCCTGTAAACTCTTCTGGGCAGGCGGTTTGTAGTTGGGCGCGTTTTCGTTTTCTTCATTGGATGCTGCAATCGCTGCCAGCTGCTCTGGTGTAGGCTCCTGCTCTGCCATTGTGTGCTAATCACAACCAGAAAGTGACAAGCAGAGAGGACTGTTAGCATACAGGAAAATAAAGTAATAAGGACAGACTGCAGGAGTCCACACAACAGACCACTTCCCTTTTCACTCTTTACTTTGTTTTAATGAAATCTGACGCATATGTGGAACAAAGCAGCACATGGTTTCTGACATCCTGTTGCTGGATGATTATTACAGATTATTTGTCCAGAGGGAAACCTCAGTGACCTTTGACCTGGGGGCTCTTGCTATGTAAAGCACAAGTTCATGTAGACAGAAACTAGAGATGCACGATGTTGTTGTTTTTTGCTGATATCCAATATTTTCCAACTTCTTTTAGCCGACTGCAGACGCTGATACAGATAAACGCACTTTTTCCCTCAAAGTCCCTCCTGTAATGCATTAACATACAGTATTATTCTGCTTACTGTCATTGCAATGACCCACTGGTAGATACAGACATATAATGCAACACTTTTAAAAGTGCGCACATTCACTGGGCAATGTAAGAAAATGGCTGCTGACAGGTTTGTTTTGTCTTTGTTCTTCACAAATTTGTTGTAATAATCGGGATGACAGCTCTTTAGACAGCCAATTAAATCTGTAGTGTTGAAGGAATGAGATTTGACTTTGCTATTCATTTCAGACACTTCAAAAAAACATACTTGCTTCAAATGCACATCATTTAAGCATCATCTTAGCAGCAG